>JAKUCM010001661.1:0-44257 GCA_023374145.1 Lepidium sativum
AACACTATGATTCTTATCGATAGCATTCAAATGTGGATTCCAAATGATATATTTATTTTGTTATTAATTAGTATTTCGTTCATGATAAAAAATGAGTTTTTAAAAATGCGCTTAAACTAGTGTTTGAATATATTCATGAGCGTCACAATAAACTTATTTATAGAAAATTGAACAGATTTTTGCATTTTAATTCTCCTTTATCAATGCAAATAATGATTATTGAATAGCAATGGTAAGCTATTTAGTTAAACAGAGTAATTTAGAATTAAAAAATATTATTACATTTAGAAACATAATCATTTAATATTATGTAAATATTAATTAATATATAATAATAACTAAATGATTATCCAAGATACTTTTAATAAAAAAATAAATTTAAGTTCGTTATTTATATTTATTAATAATATTTCTATATGATATTAGTTATTTAAAATTTAATACAAATTTAAAATTTAAATGTATTTTCGATTTAGTAACAATAGAATATTATAAACAATACTAATTCTAAATATTTTAGTTAAAATTCTGTTATTATTATGGAGTATATTATGTTTATATGTTTACATTTACGTTCATATTCAGATATATAAATTATCCTATATTTTTTCCAACTTAACTTTCTTTAGATCAAATAAAAGAGTTAATGTTGAGAAACATGATGAATAAAAGATTGATTATGCATAGTTTTCTAACATTGCATGTGAGAAAATCAGTTTTGAAATTAAAAAAATATGGGATAAAAGAGATAAGAACTGAAAAGAAATTTGAAAAGAAGCAAATTTCTCCAAAAGTGGTGAGAAAGGTGGCCAATTCCCACGATCTGTCACTATCGCCATGATCTCCTTGCAATCAACTACAAATGCCACTTCATGAAACTGAAAGAATATGATAAATGCCATAGCCCAAAGAAGAACTCTAAACTCAGCATGAAAAGAGGACAAACAGCGACGAGCTCCTCGAGTGCCCATACTAACCCTCTCGCCTCCATCAGCAAAGCAATACTATCCAAGGCAGGAAAAATACTTTGAATTCTTCCAAGACCGATCCACAAAGAATCGATAACCGCAAAACAACGAATTATTAGCTAGACGGTGGAAAATAATATCATGGTTTTCCAGAGTTCCCAACAAAGAGCCCTCCGAAGAGTTAAAGACGCCATAGACATTTCGCGCATTCGCAGAAAACCAAGAAGCCGCCTCTTTATCCGTGTGATAAAAAATATCTCGAGGATCCCTATTGATGTTATAGAAAATGTACTCATTCCAATCTTTCAAAGCGAACCATAACAACCAAGGAAAAATCTGTTTATCAATCACAGGAGGACCCCGCCAAAAAATAGTCAAAGTTGGAAAAAATAGGACCTGGGAAAACATACCTAGCAGAGGGACAATGGATAAATTCAAAGCCTGAAGCATCAAAGGACACTCAAAAAGAACATGATTAACAGATTTAGAACGATTTCCACAATTCCCACAATAACTACCCTGAGTAAACGACGTTGTACTAGATTAGAACCCACGACGAGGTGGCCCGAAATAGCCTGCAACAAAAAATGTTCATGCTTTGAAGGACACTGCACTTTCCATACTTGTTTATGTAGGGCCATTATATTAGAGCCACACTGTGCAACAACTGATCTGGAAATGTTCCTCTCGATCCAACAACTTGATTTAATGGAGTGACAACCAAATTTGGTAAAATGCCACCCAAACCAGTCCCCTTTACTCTACCAAGGAATGGAAATTCCCAAGGCTAGGCAAGCATCATGTGGAGACAACAATTGATGCACCAAAGCGACACACCAACTCTTAGTTAAGTGATCAATAAGTTGATCAACCATAAACTCCGGGTAATACAAATAATCATCACTAGTTGTAGGACGAGGTACCACATCAGAGATCCAAACGTCCTACTACACCGATATAAATTACTCAGTGCCCACCTCTTTATCAAACCCTTACTCACTAAAAACCATGCTGAGATAATACTCCGTCAACCATACGAGGGAGTGTACTTGCTTTGGAATCAAAGGGACGAGTTTCCAAATAACGCCTTCTAAACACTCAAGAAATTAAAGACTCAGGGAAATCAATAAGGCGCCATAACTGCTTAGGTAGTAGTGCTTTTTTGAAATCCTCAATAGCTCAAAAACCTAGACCACCCTCATGTTTTGATTTTCACAACTTATCCCAAGAGGCCCAATGAATACCCTTAGAGGTATTGAAGGACTTCCACAAGAAATCCAAAATTGTAGCCGTAATCTTCGATGTGAGCAATTTTGGAAGACAAAAAAAAGACATAACACAAGCCGGAAAGGTAGATTGAACTGATTGAATCATAACCTCCTTCCTGCCACACGAGAGAAACTTGGAAGACCATGAACTAATCCTATCATTAATTTTGTCACGAACAAAAACAAGACTTTTGTTTTTGGGCGCTCTATGCCTTCTGGTAAACCTAAATAAGACCCCATTCCGCCTAACAGATGGATACCAAGAATTCGTTGAACCTTTAACCATGTAACACCATCCACTTGATGGCCAAACTAGATCGAAGACTTAGCAAAATTAATTTATTGACTCGAAAGTCGTCCATATTCCTGCAAAATGTCTAAGATCACAGAAGATTCTAACGAATTAGCTTTGCAAAAGAACAAGCTATCGTCCACAAAGAGTAAATGAGACACCGACAGACTTTCTCGAGCAATCGTAATACCAAAAATGTGTTGATTAAGTTATGCATAATGCAATAAAGACATCAACATATGTGTATAAAGAATAAACAAATATAGAGACAGAGGGATCTCCCTGGCAAAGACCACGTTGTGGACAAATACGACCCTGAGCCTGGCCATTTACCAGCACTGAATAACCCATTGATCGAACACAAAATATCACATATGAAACCAATCTATCGTGAAAACCAAACCGAAGAAGAAGCTTCTCTAGAAAGTCCCATTATACCCGATCATGAGCTTTACTCTAATCAGGCTTAATAGCCATAAATTTGCCTTGAACCGCTCTATTAGTCCGCAAAGCATGAAACCTCTCTTGAAAAATGAGAATGTTATTAGAGATTAAACGTCCTGAAAGGAAACACGATTGAGTATCAGAAACCAAATGATGGAGAATCCTATTCCGTAAATAAAACACCTTAGATATCAACTTATAACCAAGAGTACAAAAGTTTATTGGCTGAAATACAATAATTCCAGTCGGACGACCGACTTTAGGAACTGGACAAATATTTGTATGATTCAAGGAAGAATCAAACACGTCTGAGACAAAAAAATCATTAATCAAGCGGATAAAATTGTCTTTAATAACTTCTCAAGACTGCTGGAAGAACAAAACCGTCATACCATAAGAACTTAGAGTTTTTCCGGAATCCATTAGAACTAGAGAGCCCCCATAATTTTTCTTATGAGATTGGAGCCAAAAGAGGCAAGTTCCAATCAATAAAATAATTATTTCAAACAATATTAAAGTGGTTAGTTCTCTAATAGTCCATCTAAAAACAATTTTTGTTTTAATTGTTTAGTTTTTTTAATCATCTTGATCCAAATCCATCAATGTAATAACATTTTTAATACTAGAATTTGAATAGTACTATTAAAAAGAAAAAGAAATGAAGTTGTATCTTAGTATTTAGAAGGTCATGATCAAAGAGACACATTTGAAGGAAGCACGCTTAGATCGAAGAGAAACAAACAAATCAGGCTTTGCAGCTGCACACACACACATTTCTCTTTGACATGCCTGTCACCTAATGTCAGCTATACTTTTAATGTGGGATTACACAATCATATTCTTTTTTATACATATTACTTTATAAAGAATTCAAAACAAATATATATGTCTCTTTCCTTTGAACTTTCATCCTAATATAGCTAATTTTAAGGACTACGAGTTGGCTATTTAAGTATATTTTGTAAGTTTTTATTGCGTATTAATTTAGAAAATAAAGCCTAATTTCAAACATATTTCTAGAAAGAAAAGTCTTTGTGGGAAACAACCACAAATTAGTTTTAATAAATAATTAAGTGTTTGATTAGCAGAGTTTTGATTAAATATCAATTTCTTCTGTAGTTCTTATCAGAATTTGATACTAAAAAGTCATTTTATTCTCTTTTGATATTTTTGAAGTTTAAAAAAGCTAAATTATATTTATCGATTTAATTATTGACATAAATTCATATTTAACTAAATCATTAAATTATTTTAGATATCATAATTATTAAAGAGTGCTAATTTATAAAAAAATTTAACATTTTGTTTTATATTATAATACTTTGAACAAAAAAAACTAACCTTCAGGCTTCAACCTTGAAAACAAGATAGCCCGAATAAATCAGAATCATCATAATTCAACATGATTATAAAAGATCCCAATTTAGTGATCACTAACAGAATCATTATACTCGTGAAGCGATTATTATACTAATAATCTCATAAAATCCGTAATGAGTATATTTATAAATATAAAGAAATTTAATATGACTAAGACAAATTTTTAATTTAATTTTTATATTTAAGTTTATAGTTATTGGCCTAGTTTTTTTTAGTCTGAAAGTTATGATGGTCCAACTAATAACTATGATATTTAGGATTCGATTTCTTTCCTCAACCTATTTGATAGATTAAAGGAATTTCAAAGGTTAAACTAGGTTATAGATTTGGTTTTGTTGATCCAATTATTGATAAAAAAAACTTTATAGTTATGATACTATACTATTACTTATGATATAGCGTATTATGAATAATTTTTATAAATTTTCTTAATAATTGTGTAATTTACAGGAAGTATCTACTTTAATACAAACAAAAATAAATAAATAAGTGATAGTTTGTTTGCCAATGGTTTCGAACTACCAAGTAGAAGAGGACTTATGTAGAGGGTTCTCTACCACTCAAAGGTCCAACATTTTGACCTTCAACAAGTTGTACTAATATCCATTAGACTGCAACTGACCAATGCAAGAAAGAAGTTAATGAATCTCCAACTAAGAAGCAACCAACTGGCAAGAGGGTAATGTATTATAGAATTTATGGTGCAAAACACCACAATGCAAGGTTTCGTAAGTCTAAACACTATCAGGTTTGATCAATTATGATTGTACATTTTGTTTCAATAAGGTATCATCAATTATCTTGATTATTTGATTTTTTTTGAAGGCATCTCAAGGTGAATCAAGTCAGCTACATTTGATTCCAATGAACATTACTTAAGCAGAGTCTTCTCAATCAGAGTTTGCACAAGGACAACATGCTAATGAATCAATCCGTGAAGTAGATTGATGCTTTCGTTGCTGGTTTTGGTTTTATGATAAGAAATTCTTGGTTAAATGAGGCAATATATGAGATTGTCAGTTTTTGAGTTGGACACTATATTTTGGCTTTCTTTTAATTTGTTTTTTTTGCAACAAACTCAACTATGTTGCTTTTAATGGTTTCAAATTTTATTATCTCTCTTACATTCTTTTTAAGTTCTTTGCATCATCTTATTTTACATTTATACAATCAATTTTAGACAAATAATATCCAAAACAAATATCAAAATCAGTTATACATGCTTGCTTAATACCAAAATAAACATGTTCAAAACAAAACAATGCATCCGACATGATCAGAAACAAGATCACAAGAAGGACCTTAAACAAAGTCTTAAACAACATCACACACAACCTAATTAATCTTACAACTAGCTACCATTAATCTTCAAGAAACAATACAACTAACTACCAATAATCTTCAAGCTGATACATACAACTATGAAAAAACAATTCACCATTCGAAATTTCTATAATTTAATGAAAACCAAAGGTTCTTTGAAGCTCAATCTTACCATACTAGATACAACATACACACATCAGAAGAATTTTCGATTGGGATTTCCTTCTGATCTTGAGAGCTAGGTGACGATTTCTTCACTGCACCAGCTTCTTCAGAGAATATCCACCACCCTTCCTATTCTGCGAGCACTAGATGACTCAGACGCATTACCAGGTACATTGCTCATTCTCTATTGAAGAAATTTTTGGTGAAAATTTAGTGATATTAAGGATTTAGGTTACGATTACAGTTTTGACATCAGTCCAGTTAAAGAAGCCAAGATCCGAGTCTATAATCGGGTCATAAATGTATACTCGGTTTGATTTTAATTGGATCGTACGGTTAACTTTTAAAAACCAAAAAATCAGATCGGTATGTAAAATTAAATAGTTTGCATCGCAATTATCTGTAATTAAATAGACACCCAAAATTTATGTGTAATTGTATTTATGTAAAAATTTTGAGATAAAATTAGACCGTCAATCTTAAATATAGTAAAACTTTTTAAAATTAATACTCTAAATTAATATACATTAAAATATCTAAAATAATATAATTTTATGGTTATAGATTAAATTTTTAATTTAGTTAATATATTGATAAATTTATAAAAGATTATTATTTTTATATAGTTTTATTATTAATTTATAAAGGTTTGATGTTTTTTGAGTCATAGATTGTGCGGGGAAGTGCGACGACAATGGGACCCATTTCTTCCTCTTCTGCCGGTCACATTGGTATTTAATCATAATTAATTAGTAAATTAGCCATTAATCAGCTTAATTAAGCCACAGCCGTAGGATTAAGCAAGAGGCACATATAACTGACACGTGTCTTTTTGTAAACATCATCATTCTCGCATGAGCATGTGTCTACTGCTAAAAAAAATTTCATTAGTCAAAGATCGTCTGCGTGTAGTCATATGTACATCACGTGTGGATATCCTATGAAATGATAACACGTGTCAAGACCTAGGTTTTGGGTGATATAAGATGACAGAAGCGTGGCAGAGGGATGCAGAGGCGTGGGACAAACCGAGAGGTTAAAGGTGATCTTCAAGAGTGTTGAGAGCTAGAGAGATAGAGAGAGTGGTGAGGAAATTACCGAGGGATCTCTGTTTTTCTTGGGTTCTTGGGAAACACTTGGTGAGCGAAGTGAGGAAGAAAGTTCTCTGTAATCTTGTTGTAAGGTGTACTCTTGATAGTGAAAGCTCTTGTGAACCGGTCTAGGTTCACAAAGATGTACCAAAATATTTCTGTACTTGGGAACTCGTAATCTCTGTGTCTCTGTTCCTTCTCTTATATGATCTGCTAAACAAAAGGAACCAACACAATTCAAGAGATAGTAAACTGATTCTTAGAACAAAACACAACACTATAATTCCATAGAATTTAAGGATGAAACAAAGTGATGTGAATACTAATTTTTCAAGGAGTATATACTAAGCATAAGAGGGTTATGATTGAAAACTGTGGAGTATTTTAGACTTCTGTCTTTGTACCACATTGCATTCCTTATTAATTAATGAAATAATATGCCCTAATAAATATACAATAAAGATATCAAATGTTACATCTTTACAAATAAAGGTTCATAGGAATGTTGGACATATATCAGTAATACTAAGACGTGCTGAAAATGCATTTTCTAGAGCTGTCTTCAAATCTGTAAAAGATCATTGTTAAATCTTATAAGAATCATGAGAGATTACAATACGTAAGCAAGATATCAATTATGTTCCGATACTCAGTATTAGAATAAATTCATAAATATCTGGCCACGCCTTTGCAAACTTAACCAAAATGTACTTGAGCACCCTCTTAGTAAGTCCACTAGATCCTACAATTCTAGGAACAAGTAACATTACCATATGATTACAATCAAAAAGGTACTTGGAAAAGAACTCATGTGTTTCCTTCCATTTCAACAAAAGTATTGTTTCCGTTTGTGAAGTAGTAACAACTTTAAGTGGCTAAGAACTATTCACATGTTTTGCGGATTTTGCAGGTCTTTTGCACAAAAGTAAAACCCAAATGTATGTGCATGTCCATTGAAGGCAAAATGCTGGCATTACTCTAGTACATGTGTAAGGTTATACACACAAAAGCAATTACTCAAGATAGTCATATTATGTTGGTTTGTATTTTCATATATATAAGATTTGGGCCAATCCACTCATTGCCAATTGGTTTTGAGTTGGAAAAAACACAGAAATGATAACAAACAAAAAGTCGATGTTTAAAACTTTAAATAAACGTTTTAAAAATCTCCTTCATAATCAGCTTCCAACCACCGCCCTTTTCAGCTGTGATAGCAGCTGCAGTAGCCGCACCTTTAGTGTGTGTCTCCACTCTATTTGCTACAGTTGAAACAAGTTTAGACTTTTCCTCTTTTATTTCTTTGGTTGTGGCATTGAAGCCATTGAACCCTCCTTTCTTCAGATAAGTATTGAGTACGAAAGCAGTAATGATTCCGGGAAAAACCAACCAATTCTCTTTCGCCTGCATATAACAGAGTCAAAAGAGTAAAGTTACATTCCAGATTATATAAAACTTCCACACTTACCTCAATGGAACCAATCTTCACATCCAATAATCCCACAGCTTTTCCATACGGATATTGCTTAGAGAATTCCACAAGAGTCATGAAATCTTGATCATTTCTAAGGTCTGCGCAGCAGCAGTGTTTTGGTTCATAATCTAGCTTTCTGCCAGTGAAAATTTTCACCTGCAAAGAAATTAAAAAGCAGAGCATCACTGAAGTTCATTATATTGTCAAACATGATGATTAAATCGTTTGTTCTTGGAGTGAAATGGTTAAATATACCACATGAGGACCCATAAGCTCAAAGAGCTGACTATTCGCAGTGGAGGTCTTCAATTGCTTAAGAGACCATTTCGAGTCCAACAAAGACCAGACACTACCAGTACTTTCTGCAAGCACATGAGTTTTGCCAGAGTCTATTGTGCCAATCACTTGTATTTGATCATCTTTAAGTCTTGCTCCATCAGTAGAGTTACTAGAACATGAGAAGGCAAGAATGTAAAATCAAGGTTTGAGTTATCATCGCCATTGAATAATCTATTAATGTTTTTAGCTTGCAAGAGAGTATGTTATCTATAGTGACATACCTCATTTGGAGACTGATCACCTCTGTTTGGGTTTCATCAACAATGCGTACTGAAATCTTAGTTAGATGGGATTTTCAGCTGATGTGTGTGCCAAATAAGGTCAACATCATAAGTTGGAACCCAAACCAGATTTAATGACCTATCTCTGTTCTTCTTGATCAAATATAGAAACCCCTTATATCGAGCAACAGCTTCTTGTAGAAAAATGTCATTGTCGACATGAGGTCTCGAAACCTGCGGAATAGAAAACAATAACACAATCATATAAAAAAGCAATCCAGATTCACCGTTCTGATGGTCGTATGATAAATCATTCTAAAGTCATACCTTGTAGTAGAATGGGCTTTGCCTCTTTACAGCTGAAACTAAATCATATATGGTGCGTTTCTCAAGAGTTGAAGATTTCTCAGAGATTTCCTCTGAGTCTAACTTGTTCAAGTCAAACTCATAAGGTTCCTCAGGATACAACGTTGTCCACAAATCTTCAGTTTTTGATTTACAGTTTCCATTAACAGAAGATACAACTCCAGAATTATCAAGAAGTCTCCTATACAATTCTTCACAGTCAGACTTATACCTCACCTGGAATTAAACATCATGCATAATTAACTCAAACATCTACTCACAAAGTCAAATTTTTTGCCTTTATTAACTTACTGGATTAAGCCTGTGGCAGTGCCAAATCCATTCACAGTCAAGAGGAGGAACCAAAGGCCCTTCATTAACTGAAGACTCAGAGTATTTAGCAAGCAAAGGAAGCCAACAAGCATTGTACCTACCAAAAACACTCATTACATTAGATACATTTCCAACCAATTAAGTTCTCATCAAGCTATGCAAAAGAGACTATTAACCTGTAGATGGCTCTTTTAAGTGCAGGTCCTTCATAAAGCCAACGATTCTTATCAACAGTTGCAAGGAACTGAAGCTGTTTCTTAGCTGCAGAAAATAAGTCCACGCTTATCTTTATCTTCTGGGCTTCAAGCCACTCCACTTCATGATCTTTCTTCTTATCCATCACTTCAATTTTCACCTTTGAAAAACGATCAAAACCCCAAATCAATTTGCATGCAACTAAGCAAATCACCGACTTTGTTTTACCTTATTTCAATAGAAAATTTGATCTTTTTCTAATCATCTGCTTAACCCTTATGGAGATTTAGAAAGATCATGTTCAGCAAGATAAAAATCAAGACTTTCAGAGAATCAAACTCGATTTTCTTATGAATTCAAATAAAAAATACGAAGCAAATAGCATAAGGATCTAACGGAAACCTTACCACCGATCGCCGGGAATTGTTTCTGATGACTAAAGAGAAAAGCTTACCGAGAAAACTTTCAAAGGTTGTGCTAAGGTCCCTCTTCAAACCCAAAAGAGATTGTAAGATATCAGTACTCAAGGTATTTGTGGTAGATAGGTCTACCTTTTAGCTTAAATAGCAAAACAAAACAGAAGCAAATGGAGTCATGACTCCTTACAATACGTGAATGAGGGAAAGTGGAAGTATATAACTTCCTACAAAACGGGAACGCAACAAAGTGGAGAACTATCTCCTAAAGACCAGGTCTTTTTATTGAATAAGAAATACTAAATGAAACCCTCCTTCCTTAATCCACATATCTTCTTGTAGGGAACTTAGCTCTGGTTGACTTACGTAAGACCATCTCTTCAACTCTGTTCTCGTCATCACCTTGTGCTCTCCTATCAGGTTGGTCCTTTATAAGAAGTTTCCAAGTCCGATTAGAAAGTTATGAAATGACAAATATATCCCTCCATCATAGTGAGACGCTTTGCAGAAACCTAAGGAGATCTGTAACGCCTACATAGAACCAACTTTAACGTATCAATGTTCTCAACCATACACGTTGTGTAGCTTTGAGCTTTGATTTACCTGGTTCAGATAAAACAATCTTCTTGAGTTTAGAATATTGTTTTTTTTTTTGTCTCGAGTTTAGAAGATTGTTTAAGGTCATCTTCAGAATATAAAGCAGAAGATCAATATAGGAATCTATCAAGACTCGTTCGGAAGTGACATTGGTCAAGGTCCTTTGCACCTTTTTCTACCGAAATTCAACTCCAAAGAATCGCATAATGGTGCATAATATAGTCGGACTAGTCTGGCTTAACTTAGTTGTGAATTTGTTTCGGTCTAGTCTGGCTCTTCATATTCGATTTTCACATCTGTATGCATTGTTTTATATAGATCCTTGGAGCTCATTAGCTTTGGCAAGGCTTCTCATCTATTCACAAGCAACATCAATGGACCAAGATTCTATGGTCAGTCTATGATACATGGACACTGAAGGCTGTCCTTTGTGGGATCTCATAGTTCCTACATGGTGGAGAACCGATTGGATCGGTCTTGATGAATCAGAGTCTTAATTATGAAACATTACGAGTCTCATATGCAAACAGAATCTAAAGGAGGAAAAAAGGTTAACAGAGAAGCATTTCATCTCCCTTTTCCTCCATTGATGCAAAAGTCACAAAAGGGTAATGTATAGAAGATGAAATGGGAGGTTTATTAATCAATGGCAGAAGGAAGCAACAGTTAACCGAAGTTTAATGAAATGATTTGTCATTCAAAATATCTTCAAGGGACAGAGAAAAGATGCATATTTATATAAATGGATTCATATGTGGAACTACTAGCTAACTTACCACAGCTATGAGAAGAAATAATAAATCATTCACTTGGTACACCTTCATAGAAACATGGCTCTTCTTATTAAGCCAAAGGCTCAGACTTGTGTCTCGGTTTCGTCATTCAAAAGGTCTGTGACTATGAGTGTTTCATGTAGCAAACAAAGAAGGATTTGCTGTCGCTGTACTCACTTGCACCTCCAGCATTTCCAAACGACGTTCCAACAGATCCAACTTCTCATTCAAAGATGCCAACTTGCTCTTTGTGGTCGATTCTGAAACACAAACACAACACAAGTAGACATAAATAGAATGTTTTCATGGTTTGATAATCGATACAGCTCGAAACTATACTCTTTCACCAACACATAGAGTGTGGTCGATTCTGAAACAAACACACAAAAGTAAATCACAGACATAAATGGAGACTTTTCATGGTTTGATAATCCATTTAACTCAAAATCATACTCTTTCATCAGCATATAGTGTGGTCAATTCTGAAACACACAAGTAAACATCACAAAGATCTCTCTCTTACTCTCAATCTCACTAAGTCCATGGATATAAGAAAGTCAAAAGGATTTCAGCCCAAAATATTTTGGATTCAAATCCGAACCAAATGCATATGAAATCTGATAACTTCAACAATCAAAAGACTGAAATTTACATCTACCCACCACAAAAATCAATCTCCCAATCATCAAAAACCTTTCTTTGACAAAACCCTAAAAAAGGTTTCTAAATTTAGCATAGACGAAATCGACGAGACTCTCAAATTGGATCGAGAATTCAAAACCCAACACAGAGAAATCAAGTAAAAACAAACAAGCAAGAGAGGTTTACCGAATTGGACGAGGAATTCGAAGAGACGACGAACATTGAGCGAAATATGTGAGATGAATTCTCGATTCTCCCAATCTGCTTGAACAGCAATTCCTACGTTTACTGCGTTTGTGATCCCTCCTGCTTTCGCCATTACTACCCCCAAAACTCTGAACTTTCTTCAACAGAAACAACAATTGTACTCAGAGATTTGCAGCTTTTCCTTCTGCAAAAGCTTTGCTTTTTACTCTGTTTCGATTCAATCCAGCTGTGAGAAATGATTGAGCAATCGATTAGAAAACTAGGGTCACCTTCCCTTTTTTTCTCAGATAAAGATTATGAATTTTATCTTCCTTTTTCTCGTAGGTTGTTTTTTTAGGTGATGTGTGTGATTGAAGAAGGTGAAGAAGTAGATTAGAAGAAACGGACATTTTTGAGAGAGCAACAAAATAGAGGGACTAAACTATAATTTTTAGTATTTTGTATATTGGTGGACCAAGGGCTATTACATCAAAGAAGAACCAAACCAAACCGAATCAAATTAGATGATATGATTCCGTTAAAGATAGCAAAAATATTCAAATGAACTCGAACATATTCGGTTGGGATATTTTCCGTACCGAATAGATATCCGAAAATAAGTTCTTTTGTCAATCATATAGTTAGATTCTCTTCGAAGTTTTAATAATATTATGTAAGGTAAATACGATTTTGTAGAATTGAATTTGAACATAAAATGCAGCAAAAATAACACTAAACCATTTGACTAAAAACATTTTCTAATTAACTTAGGTGTGGTTGATTAATTAGATTATTTCAACATTTGGATTTTGGAGAGAACCTTATTGTTTCCATAATGTTTGTTTTTTAAAAAAATTAATTTTTTTGTGTGTAGATTGCTTAGTTAGTGTCCAATCTTTTTCATTCTATTCAAATGTCACTCCGAATTAAAGATTGTGAAATTTTTGGTTCGGACATATATACTATTACAACTAATCTTTAATCTTTGAATCAAAGATAAGTCGTAAAGTGAATTATTTGGTATACTCATTGGTATACATCAATTATATATTCGATCTACATTTATTTTATGTAATTTTGTTGATACTCAAATATTTTTGTTTTTCGGATTTACATCTTTTTGAAATAAATACGATTATTTATATTGTGAGTAGGACCCGACAAGATGTAACTCATTACCTTATACAACAACTAAAGCGTATAAATATTAATTATAAATTCTGAATTTACCCACTGAATTAAAAATTATCATTGATAGAGTTGATATTTTCTTAAGAAAACTTTATAGCTAGATTATTTCATATGTTACAATGGCATTCCATTAAAAGAAATTAAAAGAAATTATCGTAAACTTACATACAAAAATGTTTTATAATCATAATATGCGACAAAAAATATATAAGTAGAATTTGCATACAAACATACAAATTTTTTGTATAAGGTAATGGTCTTATACATTGTTTGGTAACGTGATTAAAACAAGAGATGTAGAATTTTTTGAAGAGATCTTTTCTTTCACAGAATTATCTTCTGTTCCAGATATTACAAAATCTTTTAATAAACGTGATGCATATCACATGAACTCATAAACAAGAAAAAGTAAAAGAATAAGGACATCAACAGACTTCAGACTTGATTTCATTACAAGTTTCATAGTGGAATATGATGAATTGTCTGAAGAGTTTGTTTTTATTTTTCTGCTTAACGAAGATCTTGCAACATTTTCAGAAGCTATGCAATCTTTAGATGCTATGTTTTGGAAATAAGCTGTCAATAACGAATATGATTCTATCATGACTAATCACACTTGACAACTTGTACATGATGCAAGGCTATGAAGTGCAAATGGATTTTGAAGAAGAAACTTAAATTTGATGGCAGTATTGACAAGTTCAAGGCCAAATTGGTAGCTCAAGGATTCACACAAAAGAAAGGAGTAGACTTCTTTGACACTTATGCACCAGTTGCTAAATTTGCCTATATTAGAATGCTTCTAGCTGTACCTTCTTCGTTTAAGTTGATTGTGCACCAAATAGACGTGAAAACTGCGTTTTTGAATGGTGACTTACTTGAAGAGTTCTACATGCATCAACCTAAACAATGGTTTGAGAAATTTAGTACTACTTTAACTGAAATTGTTTTTCATATTGAACTATGGTGATACCTGCTTATTCACTAAAGGTAGTAAAGATGAATTTGTGATACTTTCCCTTTATGTATATGATATGTTGATTCTAGGAACATATCTTAAATTGGTGATAAAAACTAAATCATTCTTAAGCTCTAAGTTTAGTATGAAAGACTTAGAGGAGGTGGATGTTATTCTCCAGATTAAAATGGTTAAAGTATATGAAGGTTATTCTCAGTCTCAGTCTCATTACATTGAAAGGATTGTGAAGAATTTTGACTATTGGGATACACCAATTGCTAAAACTCCTTATGACCCCTCATGTCACTTATGTAAAAACAAAGGTGATAGTATAAGACGTGGTGAATATGCAAGGATCTTAGGAAGTGTGATGTTCGTAATGAAATGAACTATACCTGATATTGCTTACACTATGAGCAGACTTAGCATGTATACTCATAATCCAAGCTCGAAACATTATACTACAATTGAGAGACTTATGATGTATCTAAAAGGAACTTATAGCTGGTCTTTGAACTATAAAGGATCCTCATGTGTCTTACAAGCATTCTATGATGCCAATTAGGTAACAAATAATGACGAGATAAACTCAACTAGCGGGTTTGTGTTCACTCTCAAAGGTGTTGCAGTATCATGGAAGTCAAACAAGCAAACCTGCAAATCAAGATCAACTATGGAATCTGAACTGATTGCTACGGAACTAGATGAATATGAGGCATAATGGCTAAGAAACGTATTGGTTGACCTACCAATGTTTATTAATAGTGTTTCGTCAATGTCTTTGAGAAGTGATTCTCAGGCAGCTATAACTGTGGCTCTAAACAAGAATTATAATGGAAAGAAATGTCATATCATATTAAGACACAAAGTGATATTAGGTTTGATAGAAACTGGTGTCGTATCACTTGAAATTTTCAAATCTACGAAGAATATGGCCGATCCATTGACCAAAATCTTTCTGTGGAAGAACAGTCAATGAAACAACAAAGGAAATGGGATTATGGTGACTTAGATACATAATTACTCGGACTCCTTACCACTGAAAATCATTTAGAAGATATAAGTGGTTCAAAAGATAAGAGGAATTATGTAGCTTGATAACGTTATGTATTCATTAGAAAAGAATTCAAATGTAATAAGTTAAATAAGAAAGATGTCTATATGTATCAGCTAATGATGAACGTATATGATCAAGTCTCTTTCTTTGAGGTTTAATGAATAAGTGTAAACTTTTACTATGAATGTATAATAGAGATAATTCATTATCTTGTGTGTTTGTCTCATGAATGTTTGTTGATTCGAGTCTTAACAGACATCAACAAGGATTGGTCTTAGTTTTAGAAATAGAGGAGGATTGTTGGGTATGTTTCTTAAAATTCGATGTTTAGAGTAGACCGGAAAGAAACCAAGATTGATTATTAAATCAATCTTAAATCAACATTATCTTCATATAAAACAAGACTAATAAAGATTAAGAATACGTTAAGAGATTTTCAGAAAACAAAATCGCAGAGGAGAAGAGAAATAAGAAAGAGAATAAACTCTTGAGAGATGATCAATGACGTTTAGGGTTTTTTACTTTCACTTCTTCTTCTCCTGATTTCGTTTCTTCAGTATTGTGTTTCTTCTCTTAATCTTGAGACTAACAAGTTTGAAATCAACGTGAAGTGATTTCAAGTCTCAGAGTTAACACTTTTAGCGATTTTCCTTTCGATCTTTCACAAGATAGGGGACTCTTTTCTTAAGCGCAGTATTACTCTCTACGACTCTGTTCTTCCTTTCTTAAGCTCCCTTTGCAAAATTATTCTTCGATTGCTCCAACAACAACTTGTACTCCCAAAAAGTAACTTAACTGTCTTAAGTCTTTCATTCTGAATTGCAGATTCATTTCTTCAAGAAGCTGAGTCATACTTGTTGAAGCATTTCCAGTAATCACCATATAATCTACATACAATAGAAGGAGAATCATATATGTATTGGTGTTGAAGATGAAGAGAGATGGGTCACGAGCACTAGATTTAAAACCCAATTCTAGTAGAAAATTAATGAATTTATCAAACCATGCGCTTGGAGATTGTTTTAAACCATAAAGAGATTTGTGTAAATGACAAACATAATTTGGCTTTGATGGATCAACAAAACCAGCTGGTTGTTTCATGTAAACTATATCTTAAAAATCACAATGTCAAAAAGCATTTTTTACATCCATTTGTTTCAATTCCCATTGCATTATTGTAGCAAGGTGCAATATTGATTTAACGATTCCTGCCTTTGATCTCATGGTCATTGGATGAATGGACTGAGATTCAGAATCTGGAACAACACTTTGTGAGATTTGCTGTATGAGGGACTACATTTGCTTCACTAATTGTTATACCATTTAGATTAGTGAATGTTTGTATCTTTTAATTAAGTGTCGAAACATCACAAGTAAAAGAGATGCAATACTTATATTGCGTCTCTTTGTAGTCTATAAACCAGTTTTGTGTTGATGTAAATTAACACACTTCAAATAAATAAAAGAGTTTCTATTTTGTTCTTCTATTACTTTGTTTCTTCCTTCTTTTTACTTCTATAAAAAACTCGATATTTCAACAAATACTAGGCACTAAATTTGACCGAACAAGAGAGAAAACAATACTTGAACTAAATTTGACCGAACAAGAGAGAAAACAATACTTGAACTAAATTTGACCGTTCAATCTAAATCCACGTGTTTGGCTATCTTGAGAAATCTACGGTTCCCAGAACATAAAATCTATTCTTTGTTAGGATCGGTAGAGTTGTGCTTAGAGGGTAATGTTTTGGGCATTTGTTTTTAGCCACAACACGATAATTAGTTTTAAAAACCACACTTAAACAAAATTATGCTTATATTTTTTTTTTCTTTTCTAGGTTTTTTTTTGTCAACAATTCTTTTCTAGGTTTAAAACAATTTAATTAAAAATGTTGGTCAAAATTTTTGTAAAAATTATTTAACATAGTATTTCAATTAACTAGAATTTTGAGATTAATATTTTTATCAATTAATTATGATTTATCTATTATTAATTTTATAAGATATGTAGGAATGTTTTTCCTAAATTTGTTCAATATTCATTTACTTATTGTAAAATAAAAAGGTATTATTTTCTGAAAATTCAATTAAAAAATTTTGTGTTCTTTTATTATTTTCTCAAATATATATTTTAAAGTATTTAAATGTGTTTGGACAAATTGATATACGACTTCAATATATAAATTTTAAGAAAATTTATAAACTAAATTTTTTAAATTAAAATAAATGTGTATTTTTTTAACGAAATAAAACAATTATTTTATAAGTTAGTATTTTTTATTCCGAGGCCTCAAGTTGATCGGGGCATAATAACTCAATGTAATTTTTGATGGGTTTCAACTCTGTTACAGAGATTTCTTTCTTGGTGGGCTTGGATCACTCATTGTCCTTCTGATCCATGAACTTACTTGGCAACAAACTTCTGTTCTCTATAAGAAGAAGAACGACACCACAGGGCAAAACTCAGCTAATGACTTCTTGTCGCAGATGAGAGCACCCCTCCCATGAAGAACTAGGTTTCAAAACCGGCAAAATTAGATCTCAAAAATTTTCTAGACATGGTGAAATTGATCAATAAGAAGTAAATGTTAGATTTCTATAATTAATACATACAGTTTTATTAGACTATGTTTTTTATGTAGTTAATCAATTGTGAGGTATAGTAATTCCGATTATTAAAATAATTATATTAGCTTGAAAGGTTTAGATTGTGAAGTGATTTTGATTTAGTGGCAAATGATAAATTCACTAAAGATAAACGCCATTACATATTCAGGGATCGAGTCCGATGCTTATATTATGTACAAATGAAGCTAATGAACCAGTTAGATTGTGGTCCGATGTTGACAAAAAATGTGTATATTAGATAGCTATATTATTAATGTAATTAGGGATTTAGATACTATTAGACTGATTTAAGTTTGGAAATTAGTTATATATAATGATATTAGCTTAAATTGTTAGAGTGAATGATTGTATTAGATTATTTTTTATTATTTTCAAAGTATCTATTACAATATATTTATATATCCTATTAAGACATGGAAGTGGAACAAAAAGTATCTAATAACAGAAAGAATAGTAAGTATCAACAATAGTGAATTAGCTTTAGGATAATACATGTACTCAAAAATAAAAAAATAATGATGTGAATACTCAATTTTCTATTTAAAAAAAAATTAAGTTTCCACAATTTTCAAATCCACAAGATTTGTTTTGGAAATGAATAGTTGGAGAGAAACATTCATTCTACCTAATGTCCAAATATATAATGCCTAAAGGATAATATTTATGGTCATTAAAATAAATACAAATAAAATATATGAGAGACTAAGATAACTATATTATTTTTGTTAAATATTAGGTCACAACTATTCGACTTATTAGCCAAATTTCTATATAAAATATGTGGTGGAACTTGATCCTAGGATGTGTAAAGTGTGCTGCCTTTAGTGGAGTTACCACCTGCCAGTAGAGAAAGGACACATGCGAATAACCATTATTAGAAAATATATTATTGAAATAAAGTTTTGTATCTGAAATGGACAAACTAAACTAGTATTTGGCATTCATGTACTTAGTTCGGTTTTAGATAGAAATAATTAAGTTTTGGGTATTTGAGGTTAAAGATTTTTTTATCTGAAACGAGCTAAATACATATACTGAAACGATAGTGGTTTTGTTTTATTTTTAATTTGGATCCAACCGGTTTAGACTTAAAAAAAAAACTCAAAGCATTTTGAATATATCCTTGACACTCGAAGCACTTTTACTGTCATATCCCTTTTGATAGTTGGACATTCAGCTTTGAAATTGGTCATATCCTTGACACTCAAGACACTGTTTCTCAGACCTCTGTTGCTTTTTCTCAGGACTCTGTTTTGCAGACACTTGATTGTCCCTTCTCTATCCTCTTTTAAATTTTCTAAGCTACTTTTTCACTATTAGTCCAACTTGGTCCGCTACATCACTTGTCTATGATTTGACCCTTTCCTCAGCCAACATAGTAATCTCTTTCCCATGATCAATGCCCTTACTTAGCGGAATTTCATGGGCTTGCGTCATACCAACTACATCATCAAAACTCAAATTGTTAGAATTTTGTGTTGCCTCGAGGGTAGAGCGATGTCCTCAGAATTTTGCGTGAAGACGATGCAAAAACTTCTTCACAAGTTTCTTATCCTTGTAGACCTTTCGTAGGACCTATGTTTCATGAGACAAGGAGCTGAGTTTACTACTAAATGATTATATGAACTCATGTTCTTCCATGGTGAGAGACTCAAACCATGTAGCAAACATATCAATTGTGACCTGCTTCACACTTGAAGTTCCTTCAAATGAGACGTGCAAAATGTCTCATGCCTCTTTTGTTGTTGTACATCCATGTACTCGTTTAAACTGATTGAGCGGCAGAGTGTTGAAAATTGTTGACAACACCTTGGACTTGTATTTTAACTTTGTTTTTTTCCTCGACTGCCCATCTCTTCCTTGGTTTAGAAACATCTTTTTCTCCATTCTTCACATATGGTGTTTCCATTCTTCACATATGGTGTTGTCCATCTATAATCAATAGTTACCTAAGCATTTTCATCAATCCCTTTGATGATCTGTTTCATCTGCACTTTCCAATGACCATAATTGTTTGGATCTAGAGTAAAAAATGCTCTGGCTGTCACGAGCTGCTGTCTTTTCTCCATACTCTCTGCATGATCTCACCTGATTTGGTTAGGTGGTCCGCTTTGATACCAATTAAAACAGTATAAAGACCAAGACACACAAAATACAATCGAAAAGCATACATTGCAATTCCCTTATAGTATAGAGACCAAGACACACAAAATACAATTAAAAAAAAAATTCTTCAAAAGTTTTACACCCATTGGTTACAATTCTTCCCAACACAAAACGAATGAACACCCAAACAAAGCTTACAAGAGTTTTTCTTCTCTTTAAGCATTAACCTAATTATCCCCCAATTTCTCTAAAAGTGTTAAACGACCTCTACACACCCTAAGACCTTTTTATAGGCCGTGCACCTTAAACTAGAATCTTCCAAATCCCTTTGAAATGGAAATTCTCAAGTTAAGTCAAATTTTCATTTCTTCTTGACAACAATATGCCGATGATTTTGACAGCTCATTGTTCTAAACTTCATCTTGACCACCCAGTCTTCGTCCAACTCAGCTAGAATCTTCCAAATCTCCTAGATCAGGAAGTTTTTTCATTAAGACAACTCTCCATTTTTCTTACAATAAGTCCATGCATCTCTCGATAAGGAATATTTCTTTTTTCTTCAAAACAACCACCTAACATTTCTTCAAAAAGGTATCTTAACATTTTAGCTAATCTTTTCCTCGTTTAGCTCGTTCTCCAGCTGAGCGACTTGTTCAGCTGAGCGACTCGTTCAACTCAGAAATGTGATATGTGTATTAGATATTTTTCTCCAGACATCCCCTTGTCTTCACACATCCATTTTTCTTCAGAAAACCATTTGTCTTCACAATGCTTCTTGTCGAAAACAACTTCGAACAACCACTTGTCGAGAACATCTTCTTAGCTTGTTACTCGTAAAGTTGATCTAAGATTATTGTGTATATATGGATAACTTTCAAGATAATAATTAAATTGAATCAACTTATTTATGTGGGAATGACTAAGCAAAGAGAAATTAGATTTACAGAAAAAGCAAAGAGATGAAAATTAAATATGAGGCTAAATTCATGATGACCCTACATTTTTTCATAGACTGGATGGAATGACGGCCCTATTTTTCAGAATTCATGGGAGATTATTGAGGACAATGTGACAATATTAGTCAATGACTTTTATTCACAGATTCCATCGAGCGGTATAAAGAAGAAAAATATTTGTCTTATACCCAAGATCTCTAGACCAACTAAAATGATGGAATTTAGACCTATTAGTCTTTGTAATGTTGGTTGTAAAATTATATCCAAAGTTTTGTGTTTGTGGCTTAAAAAAGTTCTACCAAAACTAAATTTATGAGATCCAATCAGCTTTTGTTGCTGATAGACTTTTCTCAGATAACATTCTGATTGCTCAGGATATGTTCCATGCTCTCCGCACCAATCGAGCGGTTAAAGGAAAATTGATGGCTATTAGACTATGATAGAGTAGAATGGAACTTTGTCGATTTGTTACTTTGTAAACTAGGCTTTAGTGATAATTGGATTCGATGTATCATGCACTATATCACTATTGTAGAATACTCGATACTTTTAAATGGTATACCCGATGGTAAAATAATTCTGAAGCGTGAGCTAAGAAAGTGACCCCGTATCCCTATATTTTCATTCTATGTATGGAAGTTCTTATTTCCAAACTTAGGAAAACAGAGCAAAACAAGCTGATCACGGGTATCTCCATAGCAAGAGAGAGCCATAAGATCTCGCATCTATTGTTTGCTAATGATAGTTTATTCTTATGTAAAGCTAACAAAGAAGAGAATACTCAAGTTTTAATGATTCTCAAGCAATATGAAGCAATATCAAGTCATCAAATTAACTTTGAAAAATCGTCAATCCAATTTGATCATGCAATACCATATACTCATAGACCGGAACTTCATCATATACTGGGGATTTATCAGGTAGGAGGGATGAGTTCCTATTTTAAATAGAAATTTTGTCAAAAAAATATTGTGTTCGTTTAAAAATACTAACTCACCAAACTTTTTTGTTGCTCCAAATTTTCTTGTCAATAACAAGTTCCTATTTAAAATACAATCTTTTATTTGTGTTCTTATTATTTGTCCTTTACAATTCAAGAGTGTGCACATCATATAAATTCAGGTCCTACATTCTTAATTCTTTTAATTTTTTGTTATTGTTTAAACTCTAACAAAAACTTAGATTTTTTAAGGATTCACAAGAATATGAGTTGATCGAAAGCATGCCTTTCAAGTTTCAAGTATTGAAAAAAGAAGCTCAAAGATATGGTTATGTTCTTGCATTAAAAATGTATTTTGATTGGCAAACTCCAAAACAAAACCACAATCTTTGTGTAAAATTTGAACATAATCGATTTACCAATTTTCTTCTTATTTTCAAGTTTTTTCTAATTCGAAGAGCAATAAGACTAATCCTCGTTCAATTTTAATGTATTGATAAGTACATGTTTAGTACTTATTAAAAAATGCATAAGTCTGGAGAAAAAGGAAAAAAACACATAATAAAAAAATGGCTATATCACTTTCTAAATATTTCAAAATCAGACCTAAAATCGTTGAATATATTTTCATCGAATATGCACTCAATAAAAGTTCAGATTTTGGTATCGAAGTAAAAAAAAAATTATATATTTTTTATAAGATAACTAATCCCAACACTACGTAGCAATATGGCTATCGCTCGGACAAAAATAATTTCTATATGGTAAATCTTATAAGAAGTTGACATAAAACTATTAGGTATTTGATCTCAAGAAATATAATTATGATGGATTACATTAAGTCAAAAGTCAAAAAACAACCTAGTGCATCAATTTACTAACAGTTTGTTAAGAGATCAAATAGTAAAATCATCAAGAGGAATGAGTTTAAGCCTATGATGACTGAAGATCCCAAGAACTTGGTTCAAATGGAGAACTAAATCAAATTTAATCTACTAAGAGCACTGAGAGACCTTAATCTCTTCCCGGCTCCTAGGATGATGAATAGTGCTACATGCATGTATAAAGGATAAGCGTTGCTTTTAATGATTTAAATATGTATCTTTAAGATAATGCATGATACTTCTTAAAATAAAACTAATGGATTATCACCTAATAAGTGTGAAATAAGGTGGTTTCTAGGAGAATGAAAGTCATGCTATATTCTCCAAATTTGCTCATGGTTAACCAGACATGTTCAAGGCCAAAATTACTACAAAAAATGAAGTTATTGTAACAATTTTATTGTGACTAAGAATATTAGTAATAATTTGTGATATTTTATATACATTTTTGTTACACATTTTATTTGTTACGTTTTAAAAATTATTGTGACTCTTTGTAATAATTTGTGAAAAAGTTGTTACTATATTTTTTCATCACCAATATTGTGATATTTTTTTTAAGAATATATATTTGTAACATATGTATTGAAACTATTTACCAATCGTCACAAATTCATCACCATATCTTTATATTGTGACGAAATATCTATTATTGTAACGAAATACTACGTCTCAATACATTTTTTTTCTTGTAGTGAATGAACACAATAGAGAACCTAGTTCTATGAGAAAACGAGTTGTGCAATAGTTGTTGATTAAGTTTACACAAAACTCCGGGAGGTTCAAGACATCATGTTCACCTTCTGATCGAGTAAATTCGATAATTATGAAAATGAGTGGTTCAAGGCTGAAAGTGCTACCATATCAGATACAATGAATTTTTCTCTTATACTCTCAAAGTCTTTTAGTTAAATTTTGTCGAGTCTTGTCTAGTTAGGTAGAGTATTTCTAGCTAGTCATAATATCTAGATAGTCATTTCTATTCAGGTGGGAGATTGTTAAAACTTCAAAAATTACTTCATGTCAAAATTGAAGTAAGTTTGAATGAGAAATGAAGTTAAGTCTCAATTTTAAAAAAATCAACAATTATATCTCCTTTAATTGTGAATTATGTAACTACAAAAGAATTTATGACAAAGAGAAATATATAACTTAAATGTTGAGAGTCAATTCTTGTAACTCATCTTTATTCCTATGTTGAATATTTGGTTATAAAACCAAGTTATGCATCTTCTCATTTGAAATTACAAGAACAACTACAATCTTTTGTGAAACTATTAAAGATCACAATTCTCTTAATCTTTTTTTATTCTATTGAGTTTGAGAGTACAACATGGTTCCAGAGTTCGTTAGCTCTTATTCTTGAATGTTGTGAGATAAGAGTATGGTTTTATCTTGGGATTCTTGAGCGCATCAAATCGGCACACTATGGGCGTTAAAAGAATCAAAGGAAGATATTTTATCTCGACTCTACGGCAGAATATAGGTTGTTAAGATTGCTCATATCTTTCCAATATTATCTATTTCTTTTATTTAAAAATTGTAATTTATAATTTTTCAATCTTTATTAGGTAAAAGGTATTTTAGTAATTAAAACTAGCAAAGAAAAAAAATAGCTTATATAAGTAATATTAAAAAGTGGGTAATTTAAGTAATTTATAAAATAAAGTGGGTTATTTAAATAAATCTCGCTAAGAAGAATGACAAGCTTCGGGTGTTTTTGGTACTATATGTGATAGTTCAGATGAAATTAAAATTTTAGTTTTAATTTTGTGTATAATTAACAAGCACCTCAATGTTTAACTATTCATAACTATATGGAAGTTCTGAAGTGGTTCAAATTCAAGTAA
This sequence comes from Lepidium sativum, assembly GCA_023374145.1. Classification (NCBI taxonomy): domain Eukaryota; kingdom Viridiplantae; phylum Streptophyta; class Magnoliopsida; order Brassicales; family Brassicaceae; genus Lepidium; species Lepidium sativum. Next base: position 25,023 of record JAKUCM010001661.1, read on the forward strand.
TATATTGTTGTTCTAAATTTGAATACATTCTAAAAGCCAATGAAGTCATGTAAAATCTTTTAGATACCACACATAATTAGTGACCGTGTTGGTACGTTTGCTGTAATTTGTACACTCACTTGTGTGTTTTAATATCACTTTTCATGAGTAGTTCCACAACCACAACCTGAAATGTGAGTTTAGAAATGATTTTTGAAACGGTTTTTTGAATTTTGTATATTAGCGTTTGAAAACATCATTGTCAAATGCTATTTATTAGTGTTTAGAAAATAATTGTCGTTTGTACCAAAATATATATATGGTATAGGAAAATCGTATCTACATGATACAATGTTATTATATTCATGGCGAAAAAGTAGTCATTTGGTATTATGCAAATATTGTTTTTGAAAATTATAATTGTAATTTATGTTTATTTATTTTTATAGCAAAAATATTATACACCTAACTTTATTAGTTTAATGGCTTACATTCTCAAATATTTGGATTTCGATTCAACCTCATTGCATATGAAGGTTAAAAATACAAGGTTTAAGGTTAAGAATCATGACTTGTCTATCAAACTATGAAAAATATATCAAAAACATTAAATTATATATGATTTTATGAGTTTCACATCTTCACGTTTCAATCTTTTTATGTATTTGAGTTTCAATTTTTATCTATTTTATAATCTCTTTTCACATTTTTGCTTTAAATTTAAAATTTATTAATAGTTTAATTATAAATTTATATTGTTATTTTTTTAATTATATATATTTTAATATTTAAATTTAAAATTAAATTTTAATTATTAATTTCTCGTCGGCGTAAGAAGTGGTCGGAAATTTCCGACCACCGCCGACCGAGACATTCCGACAACCTCCGACAACCATCCTCCGACAGGTACTCACGGTGGTCTTCCGACGATTTCCGACATCCTTCCTCCGACAGGTACTTACGGCGCCTACCGGAGTTTCCGACAAGTAGTGGTTGTCGGGAAATTCCGACCACGACTGACACCATTTTCATTACCGACCATCTCAAACCGACCACAATTTTCCGTCAATTGAGGTCGGATTTTGTAGTTTTCTGACCACAACTGACTGGTATTGTCGTCAGTTTCCGACATATTTTCTTGTAGTATGTTATTACATAATTTTCAGATTAATTATTTAAATTAATTTTTTTTTATTATACTATTAACTTATTAACTGTTACTCTAACTAACCGCTTGTTTTCAAACTGTTTTAACAGTTCAATTTCTTAACTGTCTGGTTTAAACATTATCACTAATCTGATCGTAAATATTTTTTGACATTAGCAATAAAATGTTTTTGTTTTTCAGTCCAGGTTCGAGATTGAAGACTTGAAGTTTCTTTATAATTATAGTCAATACAAATATTAATTAGAATACAATATAATTGGTTGAGGCAACTTCGCAATAATAATCAAGTCTTCTCTACTTGACAAATCAAGTCTTCTCTCAGATTTGACATCTTACCTAACATTGAAAAAGCCAATGAGAGTAAAGTTCATGACTCACTTGTCGGCAAAATGAACCTCTTTATAAGCAAGCAATTGTCTCGTGAATAGAGCAAAGTTAAAACCTCAAAACCTCATTTTTTCCGACAAAAATGGTAAGAAAAAGTTGAAACTTCATCTGTCTAGTTTTGTGAATATCTAATGATGCGCAGGCTACAGAGTTCTGCGTCTCTGCTCCTAACTATTTGGTTCAGTTCAGTTTACTTGATTGTAGCACAAAACCAAACAAGAGCCACTACTCATCCTGACGAAGGTCTGTCTTTGAGAACTTGACATTATATTCAATCACCGATAATATGTCGATTGCATTGTACATTGTTAATGATTAATGACGAAGGTCTGTCTTTATTCTTTTTCATTTATCATAGATTTGATAGCATGGTTTAAAATCCTTAATCCAGTAATACTAGATTTTCTTTTTATACCATGCTCGATACTCTAGTTGATAAGATGATTTTAAAAATTAGTCTTTTAATAACACATTATTTGTCACTTTAAAATTATGTCACTTATAAAACATGTTTCACTAGATCCCTTTTGTTTCCAAATGTGGGGTCTAGAAATTACCTACATAATGATTACATTTTTTCTATCATTTGAAATGGTAAAGTTTTCAAAATTTAAATGTTAAAGTAGTAAGGAAAACACTATTTTACAATTTTTGATGTATTTTCAAAAGAAAAATATATTTAGTTTTTGTTCTAGATTGAAAAGTCTCAATAGATTGTGTATAACCCAAACTCTGAATAATATTAGGTAGATAATAAAACTATCTGAGTCGAACTCAACCGGAAATGATCCATGACAGTTATTTAAAGTCTATGTTTAATTGGGGAAGTCTTTTTGAGGACTAGTTAAATTTCGTGTAACCTTGAAAAAAATTGTTTAGACCTTGCCAATCTAATTTTATTGTTGAATTAAACACTTTTGAAAAGTAGAGGTGTTTTAATCTTTACATAGGATTATCAGTTATTAGTTAGTTGGTAACTTATTCTATTAAGCTTTTTGTTTTGTCAACAACAATAGGGCACAATCGGCCGACCCATTAGCCAAGTTTCTACATTATAATGTAGGTAGTAAAATTATTAGAGTTATCACCTGCTACTGACTAAAGAACACTTGCAACCTATTCAATTAAGCTTAAGAAACAATAATAATTTATTGTTGTGGTCGTGAAATCTATGTAGCGCATGCTTTGAAATCCATCTTTTCATCATGGAAGATATCGTCGCATATGAAATGGAACACAAGTACTGAACTTTGCTCTGGCGCCGCTGTTGATGATGCTCTCTCCATCGGCACCGAAGCTTACAAATTTCTCATAAAATGCAACTGTAGTTTTGTCAACTCCACCATGTGTCGCATCACCGAATTGTAAGCCTCTTTTCCTCATTCTCTGCACCGAAAATGTTCGATGCATTCTTCCAATGTGATGTATGCCTGGGTATTTGGATATACGTACTAGATCGAGTGAAATCTTTTGGGTTTACCTATATAAAATATTTTGAAACTTTGGGTTGAGTTTGGTACAATAAATTTTAGTTTGGTTCTTAAAAAAATATCATATTTCGGGTTTGGTTAGGTACAAATTCATGTATACGAATTTTTTAATTGTTTTTATCCAGCATTTTTGTAAAAAAATTTAAAAGTTCTTAGAAATCATAATTTTATAGAAAATTTAATGTTGTTTTTATCTTTTTCGTTTCATATTTATCAATATACTTGAATTTATATTATAAAAAATTTGAATATTTAGGTAACTAAAAATTAATATAGAAACAATTATTTTGAATATATAATAGTTTTTTGAGTATACTTGCGGGTTTTACTTCCTACCCAATCGAATCTGGGTACCCGAATTCCATGATCTAAAATCCGTTGGATATTTTGTCTCGCTCGATTCGGTTCCTCTTATTTCGAATTCGAGCTCGGTTTGGAGTAAAACAATGAGACATAGTTTGATGATTCAATCTCATTTTGGCTGATGTTGTTTTCACAGCAAGGTTAATGCGATGGATGTTGAAGGACCTATACCTCAAGAGCTTTGGACGTTGCAGTACCTCACAACTCTGTATATCCAAAAACTACAACCTACTTGCCCATTTGATTTATTCTCTATAAATCATGCACACATTTTGAGACTATAATAATGCATATAATGGACCTCAAACTTTCATTCTTTCAGGATCCTGGATCAAAATTACCTTACCGGCTCTTTGTCCCTTGCAATTGGAAATCTGACTCGTATGCAATATATGTAAAAATCTTTTGTCCTTTTTCTTCTTTTTCAACAAATTCAGTTAACAATTCCTTGAACCTCACGCTCAACTCTTTACTACTTAGGACGTTTGGAACCAATGCTTTGTCGGGCCCTGTTCCTAATCAAATCGGTTTGCTTACAGAATTAACATTTATGTAAGCTTGGAGTGTTTATTCATCGTTTAAACACGATAATGTCTTCATATTGCTCATGGAGGATCTTGATAGTTTTTGATTTATATGCTGCAGTAGTATTGCTTCAAATAACTTTTCCGGTTCTATACCAGCTGAGATTGGGAATTGTACAAAACTACAACGAATGTGAGCGTATCTTTCAAATCTACAAGTGATATAATTTATGTCTTTAATATTTCATGTTTATTACATGGAAATGAATGCTTAACCTCTTCACCAACAACAAAAGTCTTGTTCAATTAATTATTTTAACGAATTACTTACATCTATTACAGACTCATACATAGTTCTGGACTCAGCGGAAGAATACCTTCATCATTTGCTAATCTTGTGGAGCTCGAACAAGTGTGAGATAAGATTAATTTGAATATGAATTTTTTTTGTTGGATTTATGTTGCAACTAACTTTTGTAATAGATATTCACAACTTCGTATTTAAATTTTCTTTGGAATGTTTTGTGTAACAGTTGGATTATGGATGTGGAACTTACAGGTCCAATACCAGACTTTATAGGATATTGGACCAAACTTACTAACTTGTAAGAATGCTTCACTTTTACAGAGTTATATAATGGACTAATTACATTGCTTTTATGTACTTTCTATATTACTATACCTCTTGCTAGAAATTCAATGAATTCAAAACTGGTGATTGTTACATGTTCTATAACTATTGTAGGCGAATTGTCGGAACTGGGTTAAGTGGTCCGACACCTTCGTCATTTTCAAACATAACTTTGTTACAAGAGCTGTATGTTTTCAGAATTATTTTACAATTTCTCTTTTTTTTTCTCCACATAATTCATATTTTAAATGTAGGAGGCTTAGTGATATATCCGATGGAAGTTCTTCTCTTGAATTCATCAAAAACATGAAATTTTTAAAGATATTGTAAGACAACTTTGATTCAACATTGTTTCTTCCTCCTTCGTGTATTTGATAAATAACATTGATGATATATGTTGCAGAGTCTTAAGGAATAATAATTTCACTGGGACAATACCATCTAATTTTGGAAAAGACTCAATTTTGGAACAAATGTAAGTACATAGATTAATGTGTTTCTTCAAATCCTCTTATGGCTTTAAGAGGGTCTCTTTATGTAAAATGAATGAGATGTTTTGTGGAAATCATCGAGACAATACAAAATGATTTGAATAATTTACTGTCTAATTCATGTTTGTTTTACAGTGATTTAAGCTTCAACAAACTACATGGACCAATTCCAGATTCTCTTTTCAACTTGAGTCAACTTACTCACTTGTAAGATAAGATACTTTTGTGCTTCTTTTGTGTATTTGTTAACATAACTTGTTGTCTTCATATTAGGTTTCTGGGAAATAACACATTAATTGGTACCTTGCCCACTCAAAAGAGTCGGTCTTTAAACAATATGTGAGTATCAAAATCTCTTATACTTTTTTTGTAAATCTCCTAATATAGATTCAAGTTTTGTAAATCTTTTATTGTGCATTTATTCAAGTGGAAGAAGGATTCATTCTTATTGACACAAATGAGATTTTTCAAGATAATCAGGAAACTCATTAGGGATATTTAACATATTTTGTAGATTCTAATTATTTCTCTTTTATGTTTTTGCAGAGATGTCTCGTACAATGATTTGTCTGGAAATCTTCCTTCATGGGCTAGAGAACCAAACTTGGTACTGTAAGTAAACAAAATAACATATCTCATCTTAGCTTAAATCACATAAGATGATTCTATTTTGTATTTTTTAGGGTTTCTTCTTCATATCAAGCTTTGGAAATATGTATTATAATCATATATTAGGAATAGAAGTAAACAAAAGTGTTTGTTATTTTGTGCAGCAACGTTGTTGCTAACAATTTCACATTGGGTGGTCTTGACAACTGGTGAATTCTTAATATTTATTTGTGAAATGTTAATATGTTTCCTTTCTTTTACATGCAAAACATCTTAAATCATTTTTTTTTTTGTTAAAAGGAATTTTCCAGGACTAAACTGCATGCAGAAGAACTTTGCCTGTAATCGAGGCAAAGGAATCTGTAAGTGTACAAATAGATGTCCTCGTAACATTGTTCTTCGTGTATTGTGTACAAAGCATATGGAAAATTCTTGAATGTTCTACTAGAAAAACATTTGTTTAAAGATATATTTTATCAACTCGTGTCTAGATTATAACTTTTCTATCAACTGCGGAGGTCCTACAATAATGTCTGTTAGAAGAACACGATTTGAGAAGGATGATACAGATCTTGGACCAGCTTCGTTCTTTGTGAGTGATGACCACAGATGGGCAACGAGTAATGTAGGACTTTATGCCAAAAATAGAAACTATACATACATAAGTCCTTCATCATTACAATTTAGCAACACTTTGGACCCGGAGCTTTTTCGGTCAGCACGACTTTCTGCATCTTCTCTTAGGTACTATGGGTTGGGGTTAGAAAATGGAGTTTACACTGTAACACTTCAGTTTGCTGAAATACAAATTCAAGGTCCTTCCCGTTGGCAAAGAATTGGAAGAAGACGTTTTGACATTTATGTCCAGGTTTGCACGACCTGATCGAGTTGTCTTCTTAAGTTATCTTTTTGGTGTTTTAATATCCTTCCAAATTGATTGTGATAGATTCTAAGATATAGCTTTTTTTCCAGGGAACACTAGTTGAAAAGGATTTTGATATACGCAACATTGATAGTGTCTCAACAGCTCGAGTAGTTAAGAGAGAATATAAAGGAAATGTATCAGAAAATCACCTTGAAGTTCATCTTTTCTGGGCCGGAAAAGGAACATGTTGTATTCCTTTTCAAGGGACTTATGGGCCATTAATATCAGTCATTAGTGCAAAACCAGGTAACACAAATGGTGTATTCGTTTTTTTGTCCTTGCTTTCATTATCTCGTGATGCTACGTAGTTTCTAAGTACTACATATATATGTGTTTAGATTTCACACCAACTGTGGGTTACATGCTACCTTCAAAGAAAAAAATTTACAGGACTTATACTATTGTGGGTGTCATTATTGGTGTAGTACTTTTGAGTATTTTTGCGGCTGTAGTTGTGTTCATCATCCGAAAAAGAAGAAAGTCCTACACAAATGACGAAGGTATAGATGTTATAACTAAAACACAACTAAGCCTTCAAAATATTAGCATGTATTTAAGAATATTATCTCTAAAATTAGCTGATTTTAAAAACCTTACACTTCTGGCAGAGATACTAAATATGGATGTAAAACCTTACACTTTTACTTACTCGGAACTTAAAAGTGCAACTCAAGATTTTGATCCCTCAAACAAACTTGGAGAGGGAGGATTTGGGTCCGTTTATAAGGTAGTTCCCTTACCAAAAGAGACAAAACAAATGTACTCTATTAAGATACTAGGGAAGAAGAGAACATGTAATACATTTTGATATGTTTTATTTCGATTAAATTATTTAACAGGGAAACCTTAATGATGGAAGAGTGGTCGCGGTGAAGCAGTTGTCTGTTGGATCCCAACATGGGAAAGGACAATTTGTTGCCGAAATTGTAGCAATTTCTTCAGTTCTACATCGTAACCTCGTAAAACTCTACGGGTGCTGCTTTGAAGGAGATCATCGTTTGCTTGTATATGAGTACCTCCCTAATGGAAGTCTCGACAAGGCACTATTTGGTACTAAACAGAAACATGGCTAATCTATATATGCTTCTACAAAGCAAAAGTATTCAACATACTCTTGGTTTGAATGATGTAGGGGATAAGACTTTACATCTTGATTGGTCAACTCGTTATCAGATATGTCTAGGAATAGCTAGAGGTTTAGCTTATCTCCATGAAGAGGCAAGTGTTTGCATAGTACACAGGGATGTTAAGGCGAGCAACATTTTACTTGACTCTGACTTGGTCCCAAAAGTTTCTGATTTTGGGCTTGCAAAACTATATGATGACAATAAAACCCATATAAGTACCCGAGTGGCAGGGACGATGTAAGTACATCCCCATACTTAATTTTTGGTTTTAAATGTGCAACTATGAATAAATAACACATGTTATTTTTATCAATGTAGTGGATATCTTGCACCGGAATATGCAATGCGTGGGCATCTAACAGAGAAGGCAGATGTGTATGGCTTTGGTGTTTTGGCTCTTGAGTTAGTGAGTGGAAGGAGAAACTCTGATGAGAAGTTGGTGATTGAAAAAAAATATCTTCTTGAATGGGTACGTCCTTACTTACCCATATATTGGGAAGTTAGAGAGTCATTAATGGCAAAAGACCGATATTTTTTTTCTTATATATAGGCATGGAATCTACATGAAAAAGGTCGTGATGTCGAACTAATTGATGATGAGCTAAGTGAATACAACATGGAAGAAGTGAAACAAATGATTGGTATTGCTCTGCTATGTACTCAAACATCTCATATGTTGAGGCCGCCAATGTCACGAGTGGTGACAATGTTATTAGGAGATATTGAGGTCGATGATGCCACTTCTAAGCCTGGCTACCCAATTGACTATACATTTGATGAAACATCAAACTCCTCTTTCAGCAACTTTCAAAACAAAAGCATAAGTTTCTCCACGAGTTTTGGCAAGTCTTCCCCTGAGATATTACCCGGAGACACTAGCTCTAAGCCAATGCTTGGATTTAATATCAATGAGGGAATATGAACATGTCTCCTATATAAATTTTGTAGCCTCTAATAATGTGGAGGAACAGATGTAACTTTTGTTGGAGAGTAGAAATTGGTCTTTTGTTATTTTTCTTTAGTTAAATAGATTACTTAGGATTCAAGGTTCTTATTGACAGTGGTCTGTCGTTTCTTGTTAACAGTCCATGTCTTAATTTCGAAAAATTGATCAGCAAATCTTTGTCCAGCTTATTTTATTCTTCTTTCTATCTTAGTTTCTTGACTTGAAACCCACACAACTTCATACAGTTGACGAATTCTGTCAAGAAACCTAGAAACGTTTTTTATAATATTTGATGGAGGCTAAAACCTTATGTACATCCATGGGCGGATGTATGCTTTAGGGTAAGGTGGCAGTTGCCTCCACACCAACAAAAGATTAATCTTAGTTTATGTTAGAGTTTAATAGTGCCCACCTTTCATTCTTCTAAGGCTGAATCCCATTACTAAAATATTGTTCTATGAATAATAAATAAGCCCAATTATTATATATCCAAAATTTAAACTAAAAAATAATTAAATAAAACCCTAATCCCATTTCTACAGATTTTATGCAATCTTTCTTCCTTCTCTTTTGACATGCAGGAAAAAAAGTTTCAAGAGGTAATATTTTATATAGTATACTTATTATTGAAAATAGCTGATTATTATATTCTACTTGTAATTCATAAAATTCTTTATTAAAAGATAGATTTGGAAAACGGACTCTAGCGGCCATAGATATTCTTTTGTGAAACTGTTGTGAAAACTAAAGATATTAAACAAATAAGTCACATTCAACTGGTTTGAACTAATTGATTAATCTAATATATTTATTGTTTACTAATTATATTGTTCCATTGACGGTGACTCTAGCTCATTCAGTGTTAATCAACTAGAGCTTTTTCGTTATTTTAACTAATGACACAAATTTTGTTTGTTTTGTAGAATTATTAATGGACGATATTATCGACATCTAATATCAAAGGTAAGAGATAAAACGAAAATATCTAGCTAAGAATCCATGTCAACCATATGGTCATGATTTTAAGAAAACACAAGTAAAAAATGCATCGAGACAATTTAAGCGACTTTGGTTTGACTCACATGGTACTTAGTTAGAGTATTGTATATCAAAAGAAAGAGTTTTTTGTTTATATTGCTACTTATCTATAAATGATGTAAGAAAGCAAGGTGGAAGTGATGTTTTAGTGAAAGAATTTCTCTAGTTGGAATAAACCTGAGAAATTAGGCATTCATGAGGGTAAAACCAATAATTCTCACAATAATACTGCTGAAAAATGTGAGAACTTGATGAACCAAAGTCAGTCTATCCTTCATGCTATATCTAAGCAGGATAATGTGGTGAAAATGAGTATCAGATTCGCTTAAATGCTTATATCGATACAGTTAGATTTTTGTTGAGACAAGGATTACCTTTTTGTGGTCATGATGAGTTAAATGAATCTGCTAATAAAGGTAACTTCTTAGAGCTCGTGACTCAGATGAGTCTGCTAATAGGCAAGGTCATTTTAAATAATGCTCCAAGAAATAACTAGATGGTTTCTCTAACTTTCTCTAACCATTCAAAAATATATTGTTTATGTTTGTGCTGAGGAAGTATTAAAAGCTATTACAGAAGAAATTGATCATGGTGTATTTGGTTTATTGGTTGATGAGTCTGGTGATGTTTCTCAAAGAACAAAAGGCTATCATATTTTGATATGTTGATAAAACTGGGACAATGAAACAGAGATTTATTGGAGTTATTCATGTTAAAGACACAACTTCGGTATCTCCAAAATCTGCTATTGATGATTTGTTTGTCAATTACAGATTGAGTTTAAAGAGCTGAGATGACAATGCTATGATGGAGCAAGCAATATGAAGGGTGAATTTAATGGGCTGAGATCATTAGTTCTTAGAGAAAATAAAACATATCATGTCCATTTTTTTGCTCACCATCTTTAGTTAGTGGTAGTGGCAATCGAAAAAAACTATGATATTGGAGGCTTTTTGACATGGTTTCCACTTTGTTAAATTTGGTTCGAGCATCCTGCAAACGACAAGATATGGTTCGAGAAAGAAACCGGAAAAATGTGCGAGAAGGGATTAGTTGTGGTTGGATTAACACTAGAATAAGATTGAATCAAGAAATCTCTCTTCGAAGGCCTAGAAATACTCTATGGGGTTCTCATTATAGAACACTGATGCGATTGGTTGAGTTTTTTTCTTCTACTCTTGAGGTTCTTGAGTATATCCAATATGAAGGCTTAGAAGACTCCAAAAAACGCCAAGCATATGATCTTCTAAAGTTTTTTCACACGTTTGATTGTGTATTTTATATGCAACTGATTCTTCTTGTTTTGGGACTGAATGAGAATCTATCCATGGCTTTGCAAAGGAAAGATCAAGATATTTTGAATGCCATATCATTGGTGGACTCAACTAAGAGAGAGTTATATAGGCTTAGAAATGATGGATGAGATTCACTTATGCTTAAAGTTTTATCTTTTTGCAGCAAACATAATGTTGAAATGATTTTCATGAAAGAAGACTTTGTTGATCCAAAGAAACCAAGAAGGAGAACAAACATAACCACCATGCATCATTATAAGGTCAACTAGTTTTACACTGTTTCAGATTTGCAGCTTCAAGAGTTCAGTGACCGCTTTATAGAAGTAAACACAAATCTAGTTAAATGTATGGCTGACTTAAGTCCTCTTGATTCATTCTGAGAGCTTTATAAAGAAAAGTTGGTGAGATTAGTTAAGTAGTATCTAGATGACTTTACCTCTGTAGAGCTTTTGTCACTTGAGCAACAACTTGATATCTACATTGATAGTATGCGCAGAGATGATCATTTCATAATTTAAGGAGTCTAGGAGGTCTTTCTATTTTGATGGTAAAAACCCAAAATTATCTTGCACATCCTTTGGTTTATATGTTATTGAAATTAGTGTTAACTTTACCAATTGCTACAAGTGTTGAGAGATGTTTGTCTGCAGTGAAACTCATGAAGAAAACTACACACAATCAAATTAAATACCAACTTCTAAGTGATTTTCTTGTGTTTTTATTGAAAATGAGTTGTTTGAATCTGTTTCAAATACAAAATTATCAACAAGTTTCAAATGTTGAATGATCGTAGGGTAGTTTTATGAGAATTTATTGAAGTTTTTATTTCTGATTTAAGAATTCATTTAAGGATTTATAAATTATTATTGAGTTATATTTTTTGTCCTAAGTAAAAATAATTTCTAGATTCGCCATTTTAAACATCTCATATGATAGCTGAGGATAGGTGGCCTAGTGGTGTAGTCATTTTATAAATCTTCATGGCACCAGGGATCGAACCCCCTACCTGTAGTTGTAGGAGTGGGATTTAAAAGTCAGTAGTCTAGTTGACAAAAAAAAAAAAAAAAACATCTCATATGATATGGGAACACTCTTAACCTAATTTATAAGTTAATATTTAAGTATCAACTGAAAAAGTTATTGTAAAGTTAACCTAATTTATAAGTTATTGTATACATATTTGTATGTACTATCGTGAGGAAGAATATTGAGGATATATTAAATATATTCTAACTACCTTAATTTTAGATATATCCGAGATTTATTTTAGCTTGAGCACAAAGTCATCAATTTAGTTTAGCAAAGGAATACCAGCCACTGATAGACTCGTTTTGCATCAAGCATTAGGGATTTATAATGTGGGTGGAATGGGTTTGTACTTAGGGTTACCTGAGAATATTGGAGGAGCAAAAACTCGTGTTTTTGCGTTTGTCAGAGAGAAACTTAGGGACCGAGTTAATAGCTGGTCTTCGAAATTCCTGTTGAAAGTCGAAAGAGGTTCTAATTAAGTTAGTGTTGATAGCTCTGCCTACATATGTGATGTTTTGTTATAGACTTCCTAAGTCGACTGGTCAAACTCTGATAATTCGAGGGGAATTCATTGGTTACAATGGAAGAAGGTCTATAGACCAAAATCGGAAGGTGGTTTAGGGTTTCGAGTTCTGGAGGATTTTAATTCCGCCTTATTAGCCAAACAATTTTGGCGACTCTTGCAAGCCTCTAAGTCCCTGTTGTCCCGGGTTTTGAAAGGGCGGTATTTTAAGGATACATGCCTGTTGATGGCGAGAAGAGAGGCGGAGTCTATTACTCATGTGCTTTTCCACTTCCCCTCAGCTTTACAGACATGGACTTTATCGTACATCCCATCTGCGATAAAGCCGTTTCACGGGGATTCGATTTGGTATAATCTGGATTACTTATTTTGGCGCCTACGAGAAGGAGAAGATTATTTATATTGTCCTTGGGTTCTTTGGAATATTTGGAAGGCAAGGAACGAGTTCTGTTTTTCGAATATTGTTATCGACCCTCACAGTATTATTATGCGGTCGAAGGCGGAATATGCGGAATGGACAGAGGCACGGGAAACAACAGTTTTTCCACGGCCTCGACATTTGAGCTTCTTCGGGACACACAAATCCTCTTGGATTTTCCCATCTACAACCAACTCAGGGTTCACGGGTTACAAATGTTTCATGTACGCATCCTGGAAGACGACAGACCTACACACAGGGCTAGGATGGTACGGTTTTCCAGATTCAGTAGAGGGTGTTTGTTTGGGAGCTCGATGTGTCAATCGAAGTTTTTCAGCTCTGCATGTGGAGGTGGAAGCTGTTTTGTGGGCCATGAATTCACTAGTGGCAATCCAAGCTTTGGAAGTGGAAGTGTCGACAAATTGTGCATCGGTGCTGGAGATTTTCTCTAAGCCGGGAATATCTTAATAATTTTTAATGCATATACTCATAGTCATAAATGTATAAAAATTGTGATGTTCTTTCAAACAAAATGTCTATGTAGGAATTGGGTATGTAAACTATTAGACCTAGAAGAGTTAGCTAATTTTATATTTTTCAAAAATGTAGTTTTTTTTTTTTTGTCAACGGCAGATTAATTGGGCCATAAGTAGCCGGCCCAATAGTCAAATTTCTGCATAATGTAAGCAGGAGGACTCGATCCCTGGTTGTGCAAATGAGCTGCCTTAAGTGGACTTACCGCCGACCACTAGGTTAAGAGCCATTTGCCAAAAATGTAGTTTATAAAAATCAAAAACATTATAGTTTTATTTATTAAACTTTTCCCTAGATAACGTTTTGTGAGAGTATTGGAGTTTATAAAGGAATTACGAATTTATTAGGTCTTAATCAATATATATTTAATCAGTCTGAACACCATGAATATCAAAATCTTAGTTCAACAATATCAAACCAACTATAATTATTTTTTGACAGCTAAACCAACTGTATTTGATATTTACTATTAATATTAATATCATCAAAAAGAGAAAAAAATATATTTAAAGATAAGAGTGCTAAAATAAACATTTTCAACAACTTTAATCTTATAATGCGTTGAAAAAACCAAACCTACGGTTACGGAGAAGAAGACATCAAGATTTCTGACATTTGAAATGTGAAAATTAAATGTAATTTTCTTCTTATTTGACGAAGAAAATAAATTCTAAATTTGTTCTTTATTCAAAAGAGGAAAATTGTAAATTAAATAGTCTCTACAACAATCTAACTAACCTACTTTGAAATTTTTGTCTTGCGCCAACGAAACCACGAAGCTGTAGCGCATTTTTGCAGTCATTATTATATTAATAATGTGTATATATGTATCGATAGTCAAATATCTACGTAATATAGATAAGGATTTGATTTTTGATTATGTAAATAAAATATCTTAAATAGATTTACCATCAGCTACTAAGTTAAGAGTCATTTGCATATATATATTGTTTTTTTAATATTTTGTTTTCCTTACTGTCTTAACTTTATAATGTGTTACTATTATATTTATTATCCTATAGTATAATACTATAATGCGTACGTTAATTTTCAGTTTTTAGATTTTGCTATTAAATTTTGTTTTCATTTAATTAAGAAAATAAACTGAATATTACATTTTGAATTTGTAGAAAATCTAAAGGTAAATTATAGCAAAATAAAGTTTCCAAGTTTCAGAAAAACTATGAAAAAGTTGCTTTTGACAGGTGGCTGCATGCTCCTATCTGCAATTTTTTTTTTTTTTTTACTATAAATCGATTCTAATAGTCATTTAATCCAACGTAATAAGGTTTAAGATTTGATTATAACTTGTTGGAAAAAATTTTCTTAAAAATTAATTGATGGTGAGTAAAAGTATTTATATTGGTCTAAAATGATAACAAAAAACTTATGTCAACTTTGAGCTAAATGCTCTGTTGCCGACACCTTTTGTTAATCTACATATTTTTTTTCCAATTAGATACAAGAATTCAACCAAAACTTCATAATTTTTCATTTAGCATAAAAGAAATAATCTTCATAAATTTTGAAGGTTTTTTTAATCAAAATCTTTAATTTTAAAATTTTCACTAAATTCCATTGTTTTCATTGGAAATATATATTAAATTCAGTTGATCATGTTGGATTTAGCTATATTATTTTTATCAACAATTAAATTGATAATATCTGGTTTATAATTTAAAATTTAAAATTCTAAAAATTATTATAAGGAATTAGGCCATTTTTGTATTCAAACTTTAATGAAAAAACTATAAAATAAACATTCAATCAAATCTAATTATAACGAGTAATATACATGATATCATAAATTGTATTTGTGTAAGAAAAAAAATATTGACAAAGACAGAAACATTTCAACTTTAGACTCACGGACATTTTTTTTGGTCAACATTGGGTCACAAATGGCTGGTTCATTAGCCAAATTCTTATAAATGCAAGCGGAGGGACTCGATCCCAGGATGTACAAGTGCGCTTGCCTCTTGTGAACTTACCACATGCCTCTAAGGTAAATGCCACTTGCCCTCACAGACCTTTCTAAATCACTCAAACATTCAAGATTTGTCTTTTTTTTTTGTCAACAATGGGCCACAAATGGCCTGTACATTAGTCAAATTCTTGCAAATGCAAACGGGGGGACTCGATCTCAAGAATGCAAATACGCATGCCTCTTGTGAACTTACTACCTGTCACTAGGTTAAATGCCACTTGCAATTTTTAAAAATAGCAACTTTATATTTCAGATACTTGAAAATAATATATTCTTAATATTCTTTTGGGCTTGGGAAATAGTCTTATTATGGAAGTCAAATTAAGACCGTTATTTCGGTATTATGTCATCATCTTATATTTTTTGGCCAATTGGATAACTTACAAACTAACCCATTATTATATAAATAATAAATTAACTTTTTTGTAAACCTTTTCCAGATAATGTCTTTGTACTCCAACTATTTTATGGATTCATTAAACATGAATTGTATAATTAAAAAAATCAACTATACCAACTACATATATAGCTCTTTAGATAGCTACATATATCAAGTACAAATAATGTATATATAAAAAAAAATGAATTTTTTTATTATTAATAACGTTGATAGAAGATCAAATATTTATTTTTGCAATGAAAGAACTCGAACTATATCAAAGAAGGAATCATTACGATGCATCTTTAACTACTAAACCAAGTCAATTTAGTTATTTGACCTAGTTTCACAATTTGATAACATAAATTAGTGATTATAACCTTGATTAAAAACCTAAAATTATGTTAGTTTAACCTTCCATTTTTCCTCAAGTTTGGCAACTATAATATATATATATATATATATATATGAATTTTGTTGACTTATAACCCTTTTGTTTCTTTAATAAAATGTGTGTTTAAGCACATAAGTCGTCGTTTTGGTTACACTTAATATTTGGGTATTTAAATATTGATGAATCTTTCTGAAAGTCGTCGTTGGAGACCTATATTACAGTACCATTTGGTAATTATTATTTTCATTTATTTTTTTCGTACTTTCGCTTAATATACGTAAAGTTGACCAAACTCTGACCAGTTGACGAATTCTCATATATTAAAATTTTAAAATAATGAATAAATACTTGTCGTAGTTTTTTTTTTTTTTTGTCAAAATACTTGTAGTAGTTTTAGCAGCCATTTCTAGGATATTTGCATTGGATGTCTATAGTTACCAGCTTTATATATTTTTTCCATTATTTTCTTATCTAAGAAAGTGATATATTTCTCTTGTATGAAAGTAAAATTTATCGCCTTTAAAAATATATAACTTTTTGTAATTATTATGGAAAAATAATGTGAAACTTGATAACAAGTTATAGTTATAGAGGTCAAGAAGGTCGGGGTTTATTCAATCATACTATTATGAATAATTTATGCTAAAATATTAAATTACATGCTATTCAATTATAGCTTTTAAAAAAAAACTTTGGAAGTTCTTATCAAAACTTTTTTTAAATAATGTTAATGAATTAGTAATATTTAAAAGTACCACTAAATCTACTATCATTAAAAACCTACTTTACATCAAAACATTAATAATTTTAAAGTACTTTAATGGATTTCCTACTTAAAATTTTCAATAATCTAAATGTCAGTAGATTTTTGGAGGTATGTAAACTAAATCATAAAAATTTATTTAAATGATATCAAAATCATATAACTTTTTTTCTATAATAATTAATATCTCTCGCATTATAAAATGTAAATGATTCAATACATTATAAAACAACAAGAAGCAGAAACTTTTTGCGCATGGGACAATGAGGTAATGCTAAAGCTGACAATTTTGACATGAACATATATTGAGGTATACATTTTTAATGGTAAATCTTGATTATTATGAACAAACCTTGCTCCATGTCTCAATTTGATTTGCAACAAATAAAATCCGTTTCATATAGAAATGTGTTTCCAATTGTGAAAAGTTTTAATAATACTCTCTTTCAAAGAAATATTTCTGATTTTTTTTATTTGGTGTAAAATTCTTAAACCAAAATCAATAACTACATCATTGACATGATTATTATCATTATTATTTAGAGTACTTATAAATGAAATCAACATTCTTAAATTAATATTTTTATTTTTTATTTTTTTGTCAACATTGGGCCATAAATGATCAGTCCATTAGCCAAGTTCTTGCAAATGCAAGCGGGGGGACTCGATCCCAGGATGTGCAAATACGCATGTCTCTTGTGGACTTACCACATGCCACTAAGCTAAATGTCACTTGCACAATTAATATATTTATTTAAAAGATATGTTTTGCAATCAAAGTTAATTGGGTATATTGATTGAGGATTTAAGTTGATTGCATTTTTAATGTTTTTCAGCATTCAAATTTTTCATTAAGAAAACAAATCTTCTACCACTCATAAGTTTTTAGTGGCAAGAAAACTCTTTTTTCCACTATTATATCAATAAAATCTAATTCATAAACTATTTCTCTAAATTTCAAATAATATCAAAAGTTACACGGTTTTTAGAATCAAATTATAGAAGAGAAAACTGCATAAATGTATATTTGTGGTTTTTTCTAAAAAAATTATGGACTCCAAAAAGTTAGTCTGGATTTGGCCTTAAATTCCTATTATAATTCTTTTTTTGATAAACTACAAAACAAATATTATAATCTATGTCCACGAATGTATTAGTTAGAATACTAATAATATTACGTGAGTTGAAAGTTAATTAATAAAATATATTTTCCTTCTTAATTTTATTTTTTTGCAAGAAAAAAAGATGAAAAGGTTAGGCAACAAAAAGTCACACCTGCAACATTAAGTTGGTCTAGATCATACACCTCAACACATCTCAATGTAGATTCTGAGTTATATATATAAAGCTATTTAAGATTCTAAATTCTCTGATTATTCTGAAAACTTTAAACAAAAAGAATAATCACTGAAAATTCAGAGAGAGAAAGAAGAGAGAGATTACCTTCTTCATAGGAAAACAAAACTTTCAATTTTTTCTTCTGCATTCCTCAAATTGTGATCTTCCCAAGAAAACCCAATTCAGAAGAAAAATCTTTAAGGTACATTTTAATTACTTTAGTTAAATCCTTAACATTAGGTTTTCTTAAACATTGTCTATATATATATATATATATATGCTTGTGTATATCTCTGTCCTAGTGTTTGGTTTTTATGTCGGAATTTTAGTGAATTGTGGTGAAGATGAAAGTCGGAGCTCCGACAAATAAGTCGGGTCGGGTCATTTTACAAGTTCTTCTTCATCTTCTCCTTCTTCAAAGTGTTTATTCTCAGAATTCACAGTATGTTTTTCTCTTTACCCAACTCTGTTTTATTTATTTTCTCAGAAATTATATGTTTTTTACCCTTGAAATATATTCATAATATAAAAATTCACAAGAATTTGATTTTTCAAGTTCACATGTTGAAGTTACTGCAAGATGCAAACAAAAACCTATTAACTTTTTCATCAGAATCTGGTGTACTATTTTTGTGATTTTTCATTTGTTTGTTCTTTATTTATTTTTACTTTTTTGAATTCATAAAATTACTAAAGCTTGAAAAATGAATTACGACAGAAAAGAAGAATAGTTGAAGTTAATGCAAGTCTTTTTTAAGCCAATATATTAAACAAAATTTACACGAAAGAGAGCAAAGGTTTCTTTGATTATATTTCTAACTTTTGAAGTAATTAACTAATTTTCAATTTGGCATCAAAGTTTATAATATTTTACAAAACCATAAATCTCTCTCTCTC
>JAKUCM010001662.1:0-20363 GCA_023374145.1 Lepidium sativum
GTAGTCTGAGTTCCTCCTCAGGGAACTCAGGAAGCAAAAACCCGGAAGAATGAGTAGCTGGAGCTGGAGGTACGAATAGAGCAGAAGTGGAAGCTCGAGCTCTCCTAGATCGGGCGCATGGTGCGACTTCTTTCTCCTTAAGTTTGCCGAAAATCTCATAATGTGACAAATCTGGTTGGAACTCTACATTCTCTCTGCAGGTAACCGAAGTGATGTGAGGAGCTAGAAGGGTGACATACATCATTTATGGTGTGTCATCGAAGAAAGTCCACTGCTTCTTCTCCAAAAAGTATCCAAATCTAGCCAAGGCAGCTGTATCGATCAAATCAATTCTCTGCACAACATTTGTCTGACTGAGATCTAATCCATGAAATCTGAAAATCAGTGTCAAGAGACTACCAATTGGCTCAACTAGTCCCTTCCTCGGGTCACCTCTAAATATGCGCTTAATCAGCGCATTAGCAAATAGGTACCCCTAGTTGATGTTCAAATAAGGACCTGTAGCATAAGTAGGATCTTGGTAAAGATCCGGTACCAAAGGATAGAAAGCCTCGTGCAAGTACTCTAGCTGAGATTTGGTGACACTGCCTGACTCTTCCTTAGCTAGAATGGTCGACCCAATATGCTTAGAAACTATCCTAATAGCAGGATTCCTGATGGGAGTAAGCTTTGAAGACTTACCCTGATACCCATCACCAGAAAACAAGTACCACAATGCATTCTTCGGAGGCGAGTTCTTCGATGGTTTCTGTCCAACTGCATACTCATCAAAACCATAAACTTGGCACAAATCCTGAATGGTGATCGCATAAAGAGCTCCTCTATATAAGTATGTGAGGTACTGAGCATAAACTGGACTGTGAGGATCAGCACACATATGTAGATCACATGTCGCTAAGAACTATCTAACGACCTCCGGATAAAGTGGATAAGAATCAAAGTGTTAGTGAGGAGTTGATCATAGAAGCTTTCATGAAAGCTCTTCCAATCATCTCTTTCCTTTCTATTCTTATATGTTGTCGTAGTCTTGACAAAAGAAGAAGTATCCCTGCTAGCCACATTATTAACAAAATATGTATGTTCTAGTCTCGGCCAAGGCAAACACTCACCAAGCTGTCTATATCTAGATGCATCGTCATGTTGTTGCCACGACTGGCCATGTTGAAAATTCGAAGATACTCGGACATTCTTCGTAGGCTTTTGAGGATTAGTAGTCGATGTTCGAACCATCTATAATGAAAGAACAGAGACATAACCGAAAAAATGAATTTGTGATCGAGAAAATTCACAAGAGTTCGATAACCTAGGCATAAAAATGATCAGTGGTATGATTGTTTATTCAATTAAACAAGATCAACATCTAGCAATGCATCAATCGAACTACAATCATCAAGATAAGCCTAAAAATTTTGAGATTCCTCTAGAAATTCTCCTTCAACCTAACAAGTAATCTCTAATTGAAAATCAATGATCTAAACAGCAAGAGGGAGTCGAATTCATGTAAGAAAAATGTATATGCATCACTTAATCAACGAAAATCAACAAGAAAGCAAGTTCCCCTTTACCCAATTCAAGTTCCAAAATCGGACAGAAAATTCGAATATAGAGGAGACACCTTTTCTAATCTAAGTAATGGACCACATAATCAGATAGATGGTGAAATTCTAAGCGGATTAGGCTTTTGAATCGTTAAAAATGGATAAAAAACGAGAGAGAAATCGAGGTTTGGAATTATTTGGAATAGAAACAATACTTGATTGAAACTGTTCTGCGCGTTT
This sequence comes from Lepidium sativum, assembly GCA_023374145.1. Taxonomy (NCBI): domain Eukaryota; kingdom Viridiplantae; phylum Streptophyta; class Magnoliopsida; order Brassicales; family Brassicaceae; genus Lepidium; species Lepidium sativum. The sequence continues at coordinate 1,779 of JAKUCM010001662.1, forward strand.
AAGAAGACGAACATGGGTCAAGGATCGATCGATCTTTATGTTGATTAATCGATGTATGCTCTCGAGAGCAAAGAACGTTTGATCCTTACCTTCTAAATTGGGCAATGGATCGTGCGGTCTTCTACTTCGATTTGTGGGGCTATGCTCGTTCGGGCAGGCAGCAGATCGTGTGCAAGCCTATTATGAGTATTGATCGACCGATAGTTGGGTGGATCGATCGATCATCGCTTTCCAACAGCTTCCTAATTTGAACAAAAACACAAAAACAAAAACGAATGCAAACTAAAAGAAAAACGAAAAACACACTACCTAATAATGGGTTGCCTCCAACTCAGCGCTCTTTTACTGTCATTAGCTTAACTCGGATGCCATTCAGATGGCGTAACCGCTTGAGTGGATCGATCGATCATCGCTTTCCAACAGCTTCCTAATTTGAACAAAAACACAAAAACAAAAACGAATGCAAACTAAAAGAAAAACGAAAAACAAACTACCTAATAATGGGTTGTCTCCAACTCAGCGCTCTTTTAGTGTCATTAGCTTAACTCGGATGCCATTCAGATGGCGTAACCGTTTGAGTGAGGTTTGCTCACTCCTCGGACACTAATCTCCTCAATGATGAACTTCTTCAATTGTTCATCATTCTTGTGAATTGTCCTTCCTAGGCGTCCAGCAATGCATCAGTTTCATCCCGGCATATCTCTTTGACCGTGTAGATTCCAAAAGTATCAAAGCTACGACTACCTGCAAAAACTTTGATAACAAAACTTTTAACATCATAGTTGCAGAATTTGTCATAACGATAAAGAATACAAGTGTCTTGATGTTCAGTTGAGTCCCTCTCTTTTTCACGGAGCAACCCATACTCCTCCTCACAATCACTGTCTTCTTCACCATACACTGCAACATAAGTCAATGATTCAGTGCTCACTTGCTTCCCTCCATCATCTTGAATCATCCCACAGAAATTACTCGATGAAGCTCGAATAGGATATGAAACATCCTTGTCTATATTCTGCAACACAACTCTCTGACTTAGGAAGTCTAACTTAGCACCAGCTGTGTTGAGGAATTGCTTTCCCAATAAGATCGGATCAGCTCATTCTCTTGCCATTTCAACAACAGTAAAGTCTGTAAGGATCTTGTCATTCCCAACCAGAAGAGTGAAGTCAACAATAATTCCTCTAGGTAGCTTAGAAGATGCATCTCCAAAATAAACCGATGAGTAATGCTCTTACATTAGTTCAATACCGAGTTTATGTATAGTCTCCAAAGAGATCACATTGATACTAGCTCCAGAATCACACAAGCCATCGCTGAAAACTAGTTGTCCAACTCGACAAGGTATAGTGAACTCTCATTGATCTTTTATCTTCACAAGCTCTTTAGGGTATGGAATAGGAAGGTTGTACTTACTCTCAATTGAACTCCCTACTTCAAAATTGACTACATTGCAAGATTCCTTGGGATTCTTCTCAACTTTTCCAGGTAAAGCTCCTTGTGGACGTTTAATAACCTCAGCAGTCTGAGCAACTTGGGTGGCTAGCTTCTTGATATGCATAGAAACTGACTCAAACTTCCCATTCAAATCATTGTAGATGTTGTCCATCTTAGCAGTAAGCTCCCTTGTAGTCTTTTGTTGCTCAACATCAAGTTACTGAATCAAGGCCTTAATCTCTTCGTTTGATGTTCCTGAAGTTGCTGCTAAAGGTTGTTGCTGCAACAGTGGTGGTACATAAAGCTTATATGGCATTTGCCAGTTACTTCCTCCTGCATTCGGAACAAAGGGCTTATGATTACCCCATCTCTGACCTGAATTTTGACTGAATGACTTTCCCTAAAAAGGTGATCCTTGAGGCAATGTGGGTGCTGGAAAAGTAACATCCTGAGGGTTCTCAACGTTAGTACTCCTGTAGGAAAGGTATTTCGGGTTTTGTTCCCTGTTCTGCTAGTTAACATAATCGACCTCCCTTTGGTCTTTAAAACCAACCGAATCATCCTAAACATGAGCCACTTCTCTGTTGTCCTCAACTTGATTCACACTCCTTTGATTACCCTTATTTGCTCAGATCAGAATATTCAACTTTTCAGCAATGTCATCAATCCTCTGAATCTCCACACTGTTCACCTTCCTAATTCGATTATATTTTGGACAATGACCACCAGAACTTGCAGCCAAGTTATCAATTAGAGTGAAAGTTTCATCCCTAATGTTTGTCATAAAGTCTCCATTGCTGGCAGCATTTAGGGAATTCTTGTACTCCCACTCGATTCCACTATAGAAAGTGTTGAGAAGCTGCTCATCCGAGTACCCATGGTGAGGACAATCTTGCTGATACTCCTTGAAACTTTCTCATGCTTCATTCATAAATTCCCCAGATCGTTGCTGAAACGATGAAATCTTGCTCCTAAGAGATGCAGTCTTGGACTTACTGTAGAACTGATCAAGAAATGCTGCTCGAATCTGAGCCCATGTGGTGAGTGATCCTGGAGGTAATGAACGAAACCACCTAGAAGCTTTGTCTGAGAGTGAATGATGGAAAAGCTTACACTTCACATAATCAGCAGGTACACCATTAGAGCTTGTGGTGCCAAATATGTCTTCGAAATTCTCTATGTGATCCATAGGATTCTCCCCTGAAAATCCATTAAAGACACTGTTTAACCAACCCAATAAGCTGAGGTTTGATTTCATAATCATTCCTCTCAATCGCAGGAGGTCGAATAACTGAGCGATTTTGATAGTGGTTGTGTGGAGTGTTCATATCATCTATCGCTCTGCGTTGAGCAAGCTCTCGTGCTCTCCTAATCTCAGACAACTCTCTCTACAATTGTTGTACCATTGTGGCCATCTCCTGCGGATTCTGTGCTTAATTATCTGGAGGATTCATATTCATTCAGGAGTTAGAACTTTTCTCAGGGAAACTATTCAGGAACAAATCTGATCATATTCTTGGCTTGGACATAAATAAAGATAAACCAACTCTCGTTGAATCTACCCCTCTACTAATAGTCCTAACTCTCGTTGGTTTCAGATTACAAGTAGGCTTTATCGCTTATGTTCAATTACCAACAATCCAACCTAGCATCAACTCTCGTTGGTAGTGAAGAAATTGCTTTTCTAATCTAGTTCTAGTTCTTGACAAACTTCTGGAAAGTTAACAACCTAAAATCATCGACTAGGTGATCAAGGTAATCTATGCATTAAACTCAAGTATTAGAAGGAGAATCATCTATTCATCAATCTTATTTGTTCTCTAACAGTGAATTCTAAAACCTTAGAATCCTAATTCGATCTAAGATCTACTGAGACATAGAACAATGAACCAAGCAAATCATGATGAACTGAAACTGAAATTGCATTAATAAATAGAAATAGGATTCAGAAATTCTTCTCAAGTGTGAAGAGATCTTCAACCTAGCTTACAAACTCTCAAACTTCTGTAAAAATCGTTCTTTTAAAAGCTCAAAGACACTCCCCAAAAATAAAATAGGAAAAGAGTATTTATAGGTTTCAAAACAAGAGCTGAAAAATCGTGAAATTAGGTTTCTTCAAAGGGATTGATTGATCGATCTTTTGATATTGAGTCGGTCTCTCAAAAGCCAAGTCGTTCTTCAGATCGTGCGCATATTCCTTGTTAAAGCGCTGATCAATCGATCCTTGTGTTGATCGATCGATCCTTTCTCTCGTGGAGAATACCAGAAAATACTTCAAACTTCTCCAAAGCTCACCTTCAAACTTGTCTAGATATTCTCGAAACACGTTATTCATCATTTTCATAAAAGCAGCAGGGGCATTCGTCAAACCAAAAGGCATCACTATGAACTCATAATGCATGTAACGTGTTCTGAAGGCCGTCTTTTTGATGTTATCTCCGATAATAGCAATCTGATGATAACCGGATGCCAAATCAATATTTGAGAACCAAGACGCTCCTTGCAACTGGTCCAACAGTTCATCAATTCGAGGTAGGGGATACTTATTCTTGATGGTCACCTTATTTAGCCCTCGATAGTCCATGCGAAGTCTGAATCTGTCATCTTTCTTCTTCACAAACAATAGAGGAGATCGCCATGGTGAACTACTAAGTCTAATGAACCGTTTCTCCAACAGTTACTCCAACTGCTTCTTTAGTTCTGTCATCTCTGATGGGGCTAAACGGTAAGGAGCTCTCGAGATTGGAGCAATCCCTGGCTCCAGCTCAATAGTGAACTCATCACCTCTTCCAGGTGGGGGTCCTATCAGTGGTTCAAAAACATTTGCATACTCTGCAGCAACAAGAGTATCTTTCAGCTCTACTTCTGATTCTCCTCCTTCAACAAAGATTGTTGCCAAATAAACCTGAATCTCTTCCGGCTGGGAACTTTCTACCTCTACTATTGCAGATAGTTGAGTCCTTTTCCTGACATTGACTCCCTGAAACATCAAATCTCCTTCTGCACGATTGAGATTAAAATGTGCTCTCACACAATCCAAGTGAGCTCCATCGCGTTTCAACCAATCCATGCCTATGATTACCTCATAGCACTTCAGCTCCATCTCAATAAAGTTTCCCAACAGTGCTACAATTTATATAGTCACATGAACGTCCCGATAGGTCCTTGATGACCCACTAATCCCCAATATGCGGTTTCAATCCTCCTATTCTTTAAAAAAAAAAAGCAATTTGGGAATCTCAACCCCTCGCTATCTGCGGGCACACAAAGCTATGTGTAGCGCGAGAGTCCCCTAATTTTTTTTTATCAATTTGGAAACGAAACCATAATTTTTTCTTAAGAAAAACTTTTTTTTAAAATAATTTTGGAAACAAAATAACAATATTATTTTTTTATAAAAAATATATAAAAGAAAATAAATCATTTTAATACACAATTTAATAACTTTTTTTTTCCTACTTAGCTTTGCGGGACAAAACCGGCTTAGCTTTAACCTCCGCTCTGATACCAATTTGTAACACCCGTCTCCCAACAATTTGTAACATCGGCTCAACAATACTCCACGATGGCTTTAGAGCCCCTTGGTTGGGAGACCACGGTCCGTAACTCGATCCTCCCTCGCTCGTCAGCGGTTTTTGGGCTGATGTGGTCCCGTCGGCTCACTCCAGACCATTGTATCTTTTCCACGGGGATTGTCGGCCCGTAGCCCAATTCCTCCGCGTCACCACTTTTTAAGAGACATGTCACTTACTCATTTACTCATTCTTTATCTACTTACTTTTCATCAAAACATTAAATATATCACCTCTTATGAGATGCCTCAACAATAGGCGATTACTATCAGATTAGTTATAGGCCCCGAAAAATAGTGGTTCGGACTGGATTTCTTACCACTTGGAGGGTGCTCTAGGTTGATCAATCAACTTCGGCAATGAAGATACTTGCTATGAGGCTCGAGTTTGAAGATTTCAGAAGAGGAAGAAGCCTAGACGGTGCCGAGTTGGTGGATTTAAATAGGAGAACACATTAGGTTTTGGTGCTAGGTTGAGAAGATGCAAATTTTTCTTTTTTTGATCTCCCTTGACAATTCTTTTATTGGGCCTTATGGGCCACAAAATTAATCCATTAACCCAATGTTGAGTCTCACAATTCTCCCCCACTTTTAGGAATTCGTCCCGAATTTGGTATGTCCATTGTTATGCTCTCTTCCTCGAAAAGCTCTGGGTAATCTTTCCTCATCTCTTTTTTTGACTCCCATGTTAATTCTTGAATACCATATCTCTCCTAGCGAACCTGAACCGTCGTACCTTTCTTACTGATGGAGCCTAACCTCTCTCCGATCTACAACTGATACTAGTTTCCCTTTAACCGACAAATCAGACTCCAAGTCCTCTGGTGGCTGTGAGATAATGAGCTCTGGCTCTTTGATCATTTTCCTGAGCACAGACACGTGAAAAACATTATGAAATGCTGCAAGCTCTGGAGGTAGATCAAGCCGATACGCAACAGCTCCAATTCTTTGAGTGATGGGGTATGGTCCCATGTACCTTGGCTTCAGCTTCCCTCTCTTAGCCCAACGGTTCACACCTCTGGACATTCTCATCTTCACGTACACTAAGTCGCCTACCTCAAACTTCAAACTCTTTCACCTTTTATTTGTGTAACTTTTCTGACGGTCATGAGCTTCTGCTAACCTCTTCTTAAGGATCTCTACATGTCCCCTCGTCTCCTTAATGATTGCAGGTTTCATGTTTTGGCACTCCCCCACTTCCGTCCAACAAAGTGGAGTGCGACAAGGTCGTCCATAAAGAGCCTCATATGCAGGCATGCCTATGCTTGCATGATAACTGTTATTATAAGCAAACTCTACTAATGGTAATTAACGAACCCAACGACCTCTCCAATCCAACATGCAAGCTCTAAGCATGTCCTCCAACGTCTGAATCATCCTCTCAGATTGACCATCTGTTTGTGGGTGATATGCGGTACTCATCTGCACCTTGGTCCCTAATGCCTTCTGAAATGCACCCCAAAAATTTGATGAAAACTTTGGATCTCTGTCTGAGACAATGCTAACCGGAACACCATGCAGTCTAACAATCTCTTCAACATATCTCCGAGATAAGCATTCTGCAGTGTCCTTCTTGTTGATCGCTAAGAAATATGCAGACTTTGTTAGTCGATCTACAATTACCCAAATTGCGCTCCGCTTATTTACTGTCCTTGGAAGACCAGTAACAAAATTCATAGTCACCATATCCCATTTCCATTCGGGTAATGGCAAACTCTGCAGAAGTCCACTCGGAACCTGGCGTTCTGCCTTCATCAACTAACAAGTCGTGCATTTTGCCACCCAATCTGCTACATCTCATTTCATCCCGCTCCAGTCTTAATACCGCTTCAGATCCTGATACATCTTGGTAGAACCCGGATGAATAGAGAAATGTGACTGATGTACTTGCTTTAATATCTCTCCCTTCAGAATTTTGTCATCAGGAACACAAACTCGACCCCTGAAGACATGTGTTCCATTCTTTGTGGTGTCAAAACCCATAACTCCAATCACAACTGACTTTAGTAAGGATGCATCACTCTTTTGCGCCTCACGAATCCTCCACAACAAATCTGCTTGGTTTATTGCTTTGAGGCCTAAAATGTCATCCTTTACAAAGACTTCACAAATTCTGAGGCTAGATAACATTACTCCTAGCTCTTGCACTTCCTTTATGCTTGACGCATCGCTCCTTCTCCTGCTTAATGCATTTGCTACATATTATTTTTTCCCGGATAAGCGATATCCACATCGTAGTCCGCCAACAACTCCACCCATCTCCTCTGTCTAAGATTCAGGTCTGACTGATTAAAGATGTACTTCAGATTTTTGTACATTTTCTCCATACAAGTATGCTCGCCAGACTTTAAGAGCAAAGACCACAGCTGCAAGCTCCAAATCATGGGTAGGATAGTTGACCTCATGTTTCCTCAACTCTCTAGAGGCATAAGCAATCACCTTACCTTCTTGCAAAAGAACACATCCAAGACCAGTTTTTGACGTATCTGTGTAAACCACATATGGTACACTTACCCTCAGTAGTACCAACACAGGCGTCTTAGTCAAACGTTCTTTCAAACTCTCAAAGCTCTGCTCGCATGCTTTAGACAACTCAAAACGTGCTTCCTTACACGTTAGTTGTGTCAATGGCTTGGCCAAGCTAGCGAATCCCTCCACAAATTTCCGGTAATAACCTGCAAGCCCTAGAAAGTTGCGTACCTCAGTAGCACTCTTAGGTCTAGGCCAATCTGAAATCATGCAAATCTTCTTTGGATCTACTGCAACTCCTTCTTTTGTCACAATGTGGCCTAAAAATCCAATTCTCTTCTGCCAAAAGCTGCACTTCTTCAACTTAGCATTTAATTGATGCTCCCGCAATGTCTGCAACACAATCCTTAAGTGTTCAACATGCTCTTCCTTACTTCTAGAGTATATCAGAATGTCATCAATGAACACAATAACAAACTTGTCTAGATATTCCCGAAACATGTTATTCATCATTTTCATAAAAGTAGTAGGGGCCGTCTTTTTGATTTTATCTCCGGCAATAGCAATCTGATGATAATCGGATGCCAAATCAATATTTGAGAACCAAGACGCTCCTTGCAACTGGTCCAACAATTCATCAATTCGAGGTAGGGGATACTTATTCTTGATGGTCACCTTATTTAGCCCTCGATAGTCCATGCAAAGTCTGAAGCTGCCATCTTTCTTCTTCACAAACAATACAAGAGCTCGCCATAGTGAACTACTAGGTCTAATGAACCCTTTCTCCAACAGTTACTCCAACTGCTTCTTTAGTTCTGCCATCTCTGATGGGGCTAAACGGTAAGGAGCTCTCGAGATTGGAGCAATCCCTGGCTCCAGCTCAATAGTGAACTCATCACCTCTTCCAGGTGGGGGTCCTATCAGTGGTTCAAAAACATCTGCATACTCTGCAGGAACAAGAGTATCTTTCAGCTCTACTTCTGATTCTCCTCCTTCAACAAAGATTGTTGCCAAATAAACCTGAATCTCTTCCGGCTGGGAACTTTCTACCTCTACTATTGCAGCAAGTTGAGTCCTTTTCCTGACATTGACTCCCTGAAACACCAAGTCTCCTTCTGCACGATTGAGATTAACATGTGCTCTCACACAATCCAAGTGAGCTCCATCGCGTTTCAACCAATCCATGCCTATGATTACCTCATAGCGCTTCAGCTCCATCTCAATAAAGTTTCCCAGCAGTGCTACAATTTCTATAGTCACATGAACGTCCCGATAGGTCCTTGATGACCCACTAATCCCCAACATGCGGTTTCAATCCTCCTATTCTTTTTTTAAAAATGCAATTTAGGAATCCCAACCCCTCGCTATCTGCGGGCACACAAAGCTATGTGTAGCGCCAGAGTCCTCTAATTTTTTTTAATCAATTTGGAAACGAAACCATAATTTTTTTTAAGAAAAACTTTTTTTTTAAATAATTTTGCAAACAAAATAACAATATTAGTTTTTTATAAAAAATATAATAAAAGAAAATAAATCATTTTAATACACACTTTGATAACTTTTTTTTTCCTACTTAGCTTTCCGGGACAAAACCGGCTTAGCTTTAACCTCCGCTCTGATACCAATTTGTAACACCCGTCTCCCGACACTTTGAGACATGTGTCACTTCGTGCCAAAACATTCAATTTTTATTTAATAACTAAGATGGTCCCAAAATCTTACATAAAATCTCTCGAATAAAAATCATTAAAATAAAGAAAATAATGAAGAAAATGTCTTACGAAATAAATAACTTCAATGAAAAAATAGACTCGGTAGCTACTCACGATCCTAGATCCGATCTGGAAAAAGGGAAAAATGAGGGGGTGAGTATAAATACTTAGTGAGGAGATCACTTCTGCCCATTGAGGCTCAAAATTCTGACTTAATACTAAACATCATCTATCCTAAGCATAGAGAGCAATCATGTGCAACTTGTGTATTTCAACAAGTTGTACCACTCAGGCTGGTCTGCCAGTAGCAGCCAGCGTCGCACACATCGGCTCAACCATACTCCACGATGGCTTTAGAGCCGCTTGGTTGGGAGACCACGGTCCGTAACTCGATCCTCCCTCGCTCGTCAGCGGTTTTTGGGCTGATGCGGTCCTGTCGGCTCACTTCAGACCATTGTTTCTTTTCCACGGGGATTGTCGGCCCGTAGCCCAATTCCTCCGCGTCACAACTTTTTAAGAGACATGTCACTTACTCATTTACTCATTCTTTATCTACTTACTTTTCATCAAAACATTAAATATATCACCTCTTATGAGAGACCTCAACAAATACATATTTTTAATTATTTATATATTATATAATAATTCAAACAACTATCCTATTTCCAATCATTCACAAAAATGCCTAAAATATTATTTAAGAGTTATATAATATTTAATATATGATTAAAAATATTCTAACTAAATATTTTTAATTTCTAGAATAAATGAGTTTAATATTAAATTAAAACTAAAAGTCTCGCAGATCATATCCTCACCTAGATTGGCCGGTGACAGATTCAAAAACGCAGCCAAAAATAAAATCAACAACTTTCACAGCAGAAACCTTCACACACAAGCAACCAGACAGAATTAGGGTTCATCAGTCAACAAAACAAATGATTCTTGCTGACCAAGCAACATCATTACAGATCAGATCTTACCTAGATTCAAAGGTCCGACGGTTCTGTTGCGTTCCTGAATATTCACTTTATCTAAATCCAACAAAAACCTGACTTTCCTTGCAAAGATCTAGTCAGAAAACGACCCCAAATATGCCAAGTCGAACACAGTAATTAGAACAAAACTCAGAATTCTCAAAGTGTGGAAAAAGAGACTGAGTTGATGTCTTACCTTAAACTCGGTGTAACTCTCTCAATACTACTCCGATCAACGATCCGTTTGAAGCTACAGAAACTTGAGAGAAAGATCTTTCCAGAACAACCAAAATCTTCAATAGGCGATTGGTATCAGATTAGTTATAGGCCCCGAAAAATAGTGGTTCGGAGTGGATTTCTTACCACTTGGAGGGTGCTCTAGGTTGATCAATCAACTTCGGCAATGAAGATACTTGCCGAGTTTGAAGATTTCAGAAGAGGAAGAAGCCTAGGCGGCACCGATTTGGTGAATTTAAATAGGAGAACACATTAGATTTTGGTGCTAGGTTGAGAAGATGCAAACTTTCCTTTTTTATGATCTCCCTTGACAATTCTTTTATTGGGCCTTATGGGCCACAAAATTAATTCATTAACCCAATGTTGAGTCTCACAGATTCTTCCTCTCATGGAGAATACCAGAAAAAGCTTCAAACTTCTCCAAAGTTCACCTTCAAGCATGTTCCAACTCTGAACGTTTTTGACCTGAAATTTCAATAAAACATAGACGAATTCCCCAAATATAACTGTAATAATGAGCTCAAAACCGACAAAATATGAGGAACATCAGTCTCCCATTATAATTGTTCGAACCAAATTTAGCACATAGGTTCCAAATCCTAATTCTTATTATTTGTAATAATGTAGGAAAGAATTCTGATTATTAAGGAGACAAGAAAAAAGAAAAAAAATAGTTTTTATTAAATTTTAGTTGTACCCGAAGGCTACCTACGTACCACAAATGAATCAAGCCAAAACCTAGTTCTGAATATGAATGAATGTCTTCTCTTTGGAGGTAGTCTCTTACATTTATAGATGAATTGAGGAGGTTTGTACCTATATTACAATGTAAGATTTACTTTTCTCAATAGGAATATTGACATTATCTCTAAAAGATCTTCCTAAATTCTTGGAAATATTATATATTTGAAATATGGAATATTGCTTATCTTCTTGATGGGCCGATGTCTGAGATGAGCTTTAGGCCGAGATGAGCTTTGAGGCTGAGATCTGAGACTTGTACTTAGCTGAGTTGGATTTATGTTGGGCAATGGTGGGGTGAAACCCCCCCTCCAACAATACCCCATCCCCTCTCTAATTCGGTGAAGGAGATTATTTGAGTTCGATAAATTTCAAGAAAACGCTAGAGTCATGTGTAAATCCAAATTGGCGTGAGGTGCATGCACATGTCCGAAGTGGAGATCAACTTTGAAGAGATGCGAGAACTAGGTTGTGGCTTCACTGCGAGAGTCAGATCTCGGCTTATGAGATGCAAGAACAAGGTCCAGATTTTACTGCAAAAAAAACAAGGTTTTGAATTAGGATTTGCAAGAAATTAGGTATTGACATAAGGTTAATTGAGAATAAGATTTCATATTTTAGGGATTGACCCCGCTGTTTTTCCCTTAATGAGAATGAATCTTGTATGCTCATTGTTAATTGGCGAGATTTCAAAACACGACAAGATTTTAAGACTCAGCTTAAGATCTACGTTTTAAGAGATCCGAGAGTTACATCTTGGCATAATTGCAAGAGTTATATCTCGGTATAACTGCGAGAGCGACTAAAGTTGCAAAGCATGAAGTTCAGAGTAATGCTTATTAAAATAACAAAACATGAGAGATACTAATCTGAAGGTGTGATCGGTCTTCTTCTTGCTCCCTTCTGCGTAAAAAATTCTTTTATCCCCCTTCTTATAGCACCAACTCTACGAACTGAATTTAGCACATAGGTTCTAATCCTAGCTTTGATTATTTGTAATAGTGTAGGTAATAATTCTCATTATTAAGAACACAAAAATAAGAAAATAAAAATGGTTTTTATTAAGTTTTAGTTGCACTCGAAGGCTACCTATGTACTTCGAAGGGATCAAGCCAAACGTAATTCTGAATGTAAATGTCTGTGAATTCTGAATGCCCTATCTTTGGAGGTTGTCTCCTCTGTTTATAGATGAATAAAAGAGGTTTAAACATAGATTACAATGTAAGATTTCCTTTTCCTAATAGCAAAATTGATATTATATTTAAAAGATATTCCTAAATATTTGGAAATACTACATATTTCTTATCTTCTTGATGTGCCAATATTTGAGATGAACTTTGGGCTGAGATGAGTTTTAAGACCAAAAACCAAGATTTGTACTTAGCCGAGTTGGATTTATGTTGGGTTAATAGTGGAGTGAAATTCACCTCCAATATTAATGATGTAGAACTTAGAATATGAAATTGAAAATTAAAAAATAATTCTTTTTTATTAGTTTAGGAAAATCTTTTAAAACTTAAGTTCACAATCTTAGGGTATGATTGATGAGCATGAGTGCAGGCAGTTTTTAAGTAAAATCGCGAAACTATAAAACTTACACCAATCAGCTTGCTTTTTAATCATTTGCAGTTTTCAAACAAAAGTAAAAGCGTTTTTTGTCTGAAAAAAAATTCATGGGAGAATATGCTATTGTTTACAAAAATAATGCACATGCTATCTATCATATTGGTGTGGGCGCGGGACAAAAACATATATATATATATATATTTCATTAAATATTAATATTATTTTTATTATTTGACCAAATAAAAGTATAAGTAGCAATGAATTTTAAATATTTTTATTGTTTAATTTTAAATAATCTAATTTCTTGATTGACATTAAGCTTGAAGTTTACTTCAAGATGAGACGTTGCACACTTGAAACAAAGTTTATATGTGAAACATGTTGAGATTCTTTTTGTGTGTGGTGATTTAAGAAGTTGTCATCTCTCTTTCGTTGTTTCTTATTTACTACATATTTTAGTCTACTTTAAAATTTAAACTCCATAATAATTCAATAATCAAAATTACTTCATTCACAAGAAGTTGATAGCCTTTTGACCTCTTCTAAAATATATATATATATATGAATATTTAAAAATATATATATATATATATATATATATATGTGTGTGATCATATAATTGTCCTTTACAAATTTTTATGTAAACATATTACAAAAAGTAAAATTCTTATATAAAAACATATTATAAAACTACAAAGATAAAATAGTGATACCAGCAAAATTTTGTTTAAAACTAAAAGTTTTTGTCAATGAATAAAAGTGATACCAGCAAAAATAACTAAACGCTCAATTTTATAAAAACATCAACTGATGTTTTTGGATATGATAAACCATTATTGTAATTTTTACTCATTTTATGAAAATCCCAAAAAAAAGGTTGAGTTTTTTTTAAATATAGTGTTAAATTTTTCGGCTAATAGTTTAGATATCCAGAATTCAATTTCATACCACTATATATATTAGTTAATATATAAGATCTAATTATTAAAAGAAACACCAAAAAATAAGATTAAAAAACCTTTTAATGGGTTTGATAGTGGTTAGTGATTGTTTATTTGCTATCAAATCATATGTTCATTTGAAAAATGGTTGAAAAGAATGTTTAGAAATCAATAGTTTAACGAGTTTAAAATTATAAACGTTATTTTTTCAACATATAAACTTTTAATTGTTGGAGTTGTTAAAAAAAAAAAAAAACTTTTAATTGTTGGTTTTAAACAAAATTTATTTATAATTACTTTTCAATTAATTTTGTTTTGTCAACTAGTCTATGAAGTTTAAATCTCACTCTTACTATTGTAAAGTGACTACACCATTGAACAACCTATTGACAATTACTTGTTTCGAACTACCGGTTTTTCAATTTTTTATTTATTTCGACTACTTCACTTGAACAAAATCACTGATCATATCTCTTATCATTTTCAGACTTATCATTATATATCTTCTTAAGTCAATTATAATCATATATTGGTATATATGTAAATTACCATGCAAATACTCGTAGAAATATAAGTTTTCCAAAATAAAATTTAAAAAAAAAAAACTGTTTTCAAATAACTATTAATTTTGTAAGGTTGAAAATGTCTTCAAGAAACAAACAAAACAAAGAAATGATGACGTGTTCCCTCACAATCCAATAATATATTCGACGTAATAAACTAACAAATAGTTAAATTATGATGGAGTTGGAGAAAAAAGCTGTACCAATAGAAGTCAGTTCGAAGCAAGGGCTTTTCCGTAATTTCCATTCATTACCCGGACAAAAGGGTATTTTTGTCAGACTGAGAAGAACGAACAACGAAGAAACTATGTCCACTGTCTAAGAAAAATGCTTAAATATTTTATAAAAACCAAAAATTAAGAACAAAACTGACCGACCGACCGATAAATATTATGAAATGTGTAATTTTGAGAAAGAAATAAAAAACTTCTTTCGCTTTATCAAATTCCTTCTTCTTCTCTGTTTCTTTCTTCTTTCTGCTTCGTGTCACTATTTGAATCTGATTGTCTCGTTTCTTTCAATTTTTTTTGACGAATCTGATTCTTACTCACGTTTTCGATTTGAATCCCAAAGGAAAGCAACATCTTCCTCTTGTTTCTCTCTTTGAATCTTCTTTAAATCTCGACCTCTGTCGTGTAGTGACAATTGGGATTTTGTAGCTCCGATTTTCACCGTTTTTCGATCGGTTAAGGAAGCTAGTGATTCGATTCTGGATTCAGATTTTTTTTGTCCGTACTCACGGATTTGCACGAAATCGACTAGAAAATGGCGAAGCGTGGATATAAGCTGCGTATCCTTCAAATTCTCTGGCGTTTTTGTTTAAATTTACGCTGAATGAAATTGAAGAAACTTTAGATCTTAGCTCCATTCTGAGATTTTGTTTAATTACTGAATATTTCTGGTTTACCCTATGAACTTCCAAGAATAAAATTTAGTGTGTTAGCTTGCCATTTTTGTTAGTATAAATGCTGTTGATGAGCTTGAGTTTTTATCGCATTCTGAGAATTTAGCAGAAATTAATTCCAATCAAATGATTCCATTCTTGTCTGCTCAACTAAACTGAGAGCAAATAGTAGATAAAGACAGTGCAATTAATACGAGTTAAATCTTCTGATTATGCTTTGAATCCATTTTTGACCTGCTTCATGTTTTTCTGTCGGGTTGTTGTTTATCTGTTGATCCATTCTTGTCTGGGATTTGCTTATAACTTGACTATATTTAAAAACTTAGAGGAGTTTTTGGCACATTCTGCAAATGTGAATTGCCTAAGTATTGGGAAGAAGACATCACGACTCCTTTTAACTGGTAGTGATGATTATAAGGTCAACCTTTGGGCGATCGGAAAGCCTAGTTCTTTAATGGTCTGTTTCACATTTGCTCTCTTCTATAACTTCTTCATTCGACTTAATATACCAATGTATGATATGAGTGCCGGATAATCCTTTGTTACAGACATAGTTTGATCAGTTTGTGTTTGGAATCTACTAGTATCTTGAACAAAAACTGTGTTTTATTCTTTTCTATCTTGTTGGCAGAGTCTATGTGGACACACTAGTGCAGTGGATTCAGTAGCTTTTGACTCCGCTGAAGTTTTGGTGGTTGCTGGAGCTTCTTCGGGTGTGATGAAGCTATGGGATGTAGAAGAAGCAAAGAGTTAGTTGATTGATTTCTGCTCTCTTTTAAAATATGTTATTGCTCCTGACATGCCTAGCTAGTTTCATCGAAGGGAACATATTGGATACTAGTTTAGTTACGTATAGATGGACTATGGTTCCTTGAGCAGTGTACCAGACTATATCTGTCCTTTAGTTTAGAATTATGAGGTCTAACATTTTTACTCTTGTTCTTGAAGTGTAGTGGTTCGAGCTTTTACTGGACATAGATCGAGTTGTTCTGCTGTTGAATTTCATCCATTTGGTGAATTTTTGGCATCTGGATCCAGTGACACGAATCTAAGGATTTGGGACAACAGAAAAAAGGGATGCATACAGACGTACAAGGGTCATACACGTGGCATCAATACTATCAGATTTACTCCCGATGGTCGTTGGGTAGTGTCAGGAGGACTTGACAATGTTGTAAAGGTAAGAACGGCGTTGTCAACAAACAGTTCGTGTACATCTTTTTTTTTCCCAACTTATGAGATTAGAACGATGTACTGTATCCCATATCCAATAGGTATGGGATTTGACTGCTGGAAAGCTATTGCATGAATTTAAGTTTCATGAAGGACCTATCCGTTCACTAGACTTTCACCCACTTGAGTTTCTCCTAGCCACAGGTTAGTCTGCGACTCTTTACTCTTACAGGGATTTAAGGGGTAATTTGGTGACAATATTCAGCCGGTTGTTTACTTAGTAATCTCCCCCTATTCACAAGTTGAATATTGAGGTATTGTGATTTCATATAATACCCCATTCATTATTCAGGTTCTGCTGACAGGACTGTAAAGTTCTGGGACCTGGAGACGTTTGAATTGATTGGATCTACCAGACCGGAGGTATTAGCCTGTTGTAAAGTGTTCCAGATACTTTTTGAAAATGTGTTTTTACCTATTAACATGATCACCATGAAGAATCCCATATATAAACGTTATCATATCTGTTTATATCTGGTATTGCTCTGAAGAACGTGTTAGAGAAATATCATGTGGTAATCTAGTTCTTTTAGTTATGATATTGATGAAGTAAATTAAAGTAACTGGGGTCAATGTGTTGCCGTTGAGCTGGTTTACTTTATATCACATTGATTTCCGTGGCATGTGGTTTTGGTTGTTTCACAGGCTACTGGAGTTCGTTCAATTGAATTTCATCAGGATGGAAGAACCCTTTTTTGTGGTTTGGATGATGGCTTAAAGGTTTTGATCTGTCTAGTGATAAACAATACCATATTGAGGGTTCCTTAAAGTCAGAAGATTGATATCATAAAGTGATGCTTGTATTACAGGTTTATTCATGGGAACCAGTGGTTTGCCGTGATGCTGTTGATATGGGATGGTCAACACTTGGTGACTTATGCATCAGTGAAGGGAAGCTATTGGGCTGTTCGTACTATCAAAACTCTGTTGGGATTTGGGTCTCGGATATATCAGTATGTCAGTTATTGTGAATGTCCATACCTTTGGCTAGCTATGTGACGCTGATGATTGAAAGTTTGAAAGACTCATGCCTATATTTTAACTTTTATTCCTTTAATCTTTAATTTTAAGCAGCAAATTGAGCCATATGGCATTGGATCTGTGGATAAAAAGGAATGCACTGAGAAAATACTCAGTCCTCTGGACAATCAGTCCTCAGAGAGAATAAGGACTGAACCAAGGCGCAACTCATCTCCGGATTATGAGACAAAAGAGATTAAAAACATTTACATCGACTGTGAGTGAATTTTTAATTTTTTTCTTCTCTCTTGTCTCTACCTTCAACTATTGAAGCTTTTCCCTTCAAGTAGGTTAGGCAGATTTCTGGTTAGGTTTAAGAAAGCGCTAGCTTAGTAGCTGCTGTCATGCAATGTGTATAAAGTTTTTTAATGGACACTGAATTGATTAACTGTGATAGACTATCAACAAAGAGCACTAATTGTAGTTGGCCTGTGCTATAAAGAGAAAGCTATCTTATGTTTAGGCCTTCTCTAATCCATCCCGTACATGTTTGGTTTATTTTGGTAATTTTTTTAGCTACTGTAAGTAAAGGAGTCCGAAATAGTGGTCTTCTATATGAGTGAATTAATTATCCCTAGCCATAACCATTGAGAGCTGTGATTTTCAATCCTTGATGCCGGTCTCTGTGCTGCAACAATGTATTTTTATGTCTTACGTCTTCTGTATGCTTGCCGTTAATATTTGGTCTGATTTCCTTTCTTTCATTACTGCAGGTGGAAATTCGACTGTTGTACATAAGCCAGGATCACTAAGTACTCCGAAAGCCAATGCAACATCTAGTGGAGAAGCAGGGGATAAGTCTTTCACAGTGAATAGTGTTGTACCACGGGATAATGATATTGGGGAAGAGTCTCCTGATTCAGGAAGAGAATCTATCACTTTCTCGAAAACAAAGCCAGGCATGCTGCTGAGACCGGCTCATGTACGAAAGACGCCAACAAAGTTTGATGAAACAAAGAAGCAGTCATTGGTAGTTCCATCTGAGATTCCAAAGAAAAGTGGATGGGATTGTGAGATAGAGCTAGATACTGTAACGCCTTTTGAATCAGTAAAGAGTGGTAGGAAAGCATTGGATGCCGATGATTCCATCATCAAGAGTATAACCAGCAAGTTTGAGAAAGCTGTATTACCAGAATCACCAACTGATGAAGTAAAATGTAGGTTATCCAACTTCGTACTTTACTTTCCATAAGATTGAGCTGTTCTAATCCTCT
>JAKUCM010001663.1:0-53207 GCA_023374145.1 Lepidium sativum
AAACTATGTCTATTGGTGAACCCGTCAGAAATTACTTTGGTTGAGTTATGAAGTCGAGCTTGATGTTAACGTCTAGCCATGTTCATACGATCCTTCTACAACCCATGGGATCTCTTTTATCTTAGTTCATGGCGACGTAATGTCATTTTTACAACAGAAAGAGTGGTAAGCCAACTTAGAGTGGCCTGATAGGTCACAAAATATATATTTTGCCTTAGTCTATAAGCTATATCTATTAGTAAATCGTAATGAACTACTTTGGTTGTGTTATGAAGCCCTCGAGCTTGATCCTAACAAACTAGCCATGTTCATACGATCCTTCTACACACTGTGATCTCTTTTAGCTAGGTTTAAGGCAAGTAATGTCATCTTTAACATGAGAAATTGTGCTAGCCAACTTAGAGTGGCTATCATAGGTCGCAACCTTACCATTTTTACCTTAATATATAAACTATGTCTATTGGTGAACCCGTCAGAAATTACTTTAATTGAGTTATCAAGTCGAGCTTGATGTTAACGTCTAGCAATGTTCATACGATCCTTCTACTCATGGGATCTCTTTTATCTTAGTTCATGGCGACGTAATGTCATTTTTACAACAGAAAAAATGGTAAGCCAACATAGAGTGGCCTTATAGGTCACAAAATATATATTTTGCCTTAGTCTATAAGCTATGTCTATTAGTAAAGCTATAATGAACTACTTTGGTTGTGTTATGAAGTCGAGCTTGATCCTAACAACTAGCCATGCTCATACGATCCTTCTACACATGTGATCTCTTTTAGCTAGGTTTAAGGCAAGTAATGTCATTTTAACATGAGAAATTGTGCTAAGCCAACTTAGAGTGGTATCATAGGTCGCAACCTTACCATTTTACCTTAATATATAAACTATGTCTATTGGTGAACCCGTCAGAAATTACTTTAATTGAGTTATCAAGTCGAGCTTGATGTTAACGTCTAGCAATGTTCATACGATCCTTCTACTCATCGGGATCTCTTTTATCTTAGTTC
Organism: Lepidium sativum; assembly: GCA_023374145.1. Taxonomy (NCBI): domain Eukaryota; kingdom Viridiplantae; phylum Streptophyta; class Magnoliopsida; order Brassicales; family Brassicaceae; genus Lepidium; species Lepidium sativum. The sequence continues at coordinate 1,014 of JAKUCM010001663.1, forward strand.
ATGGCGACGTAATGTCATTTTTACAACAGAAAAAATGGTAAGCCAACATAGAGTGGCCTTATAGGTCACAAAATATATATTTTGCCTTAGTCTATAAGCTATGTCTATTAGTAAAGCTATAATGAACTACTTTGGTTGTGTTATGAAGTCGAGCTTGATCCTAACAACTAGCCATGCTCATACGATCCTTCTACACATGTGATCTCTTTTAGCTAGGCTCAAGGCAAGTAATGTCATTTTAACATGAGAAATTGTGCTAAGCCAACTTAGAGTGGTATTATAGGTCGCAACCTTACCATTTTACCTTAATATATAAACTATGTCTATTGGTGAACCCGTCAGAAATTACCTTAATTGAGTTATGAAGTCGAGCTTGATGTTAACGTCTAGAAATGTTCATACGATCCTTCTACACATGGGATCTCTTTTATCTTAGTTCATGGCGACGTAATGTCATTTTTACAACAGAAAGTGTGCTAAGCTAACTTAGAGTGGCCTTATAGGTCACAAAATATATATTTTGCCTTAGTCTATAAGCTATGTCTATTAGTGAAGCTGTAATGAACTACTTTGGTTGTGTTATGAAGTCGAGCTTGATCCTAACAACTAGCCATGTTCATACGATCCTTCTACACATGTGATCTCTTTTAGCTAGGTTCAAGGCAAGTAATGTCATTTTAACATGAGAAATTGTGCTAAGCAAACTTAGAGTGGTATCATAGGTCGCAACCTTACCATTTTACCTTACTATATAAACTATGTCTATTGGTGAACCCGTCAGAAATTACTTTGGTTGAGTTATGAAGTCGAGCTTGATGTTAACGTCTAGCCATGTTCATACGATCCTTCTACACATGGGATCTCTTTTATCTTAGTTCATGGCGACGTAATGTCATTTTTACAACAGAAAGAGTGGTAAGCCAACTTAGAGTGGCCTGATAGGTCACAAAATTTATATTTTGCCTTAGTCTATAAGCTATGTCTATTAGTGAAGCTGTAATGAACTACTTTGGTTGTGTTATGAAGTCGAGCTTGATCCTAACAACTAGCCATGCTCATACGACCCTTCTACACATGTGATCTCTTTTAGCTAGGCTCAAGGCAAGTAATGTCATTTTAACATGAGAAATTGTGCTAAGCCAACTTAGAGTGGTATCATAGGTTGCAACCTTACCATTTTACCTTAATATATAAACTATGTCTATTGGTGAACCCGTCAGAAATTACTTTAATTGAGTTATGAAGTCGAGCTTGATGTTAACGTCTAGCCATGTTCATACGATCCTTCTACTCATGGGATCTCTTTTAGCTTAGTTCATGGTGACGTAATGTCATTTTTACAACAGAAAGTGTGCTAAGCTAACTTAGAGTGGCCTTATAGGTCACAAAATATATATTTTGCCTTAGTCTATAAGCTATGTCTATTAGTGAAGCTGTAATGAACTACTTTGGTTGTGTTATGAAGTCGAGCTTGATCCTAACAACTAGCCATGTTCATACGATCCTTCTACACATGTGATCTCTTTTAGCTAGGTTCAAGGCAAGTAATGTCATTTTAACATGAGAAATTGTGCTAAGCAAACTTAGAGTGGTATCATAGGTCGCAACCTTACCATTTTACCTTACTATATAAACTATGTCTATTGGTGAACCCGTCAGAAATTACTTTGGTTGAGTTATGAAGTCGAGCTTGATGTTAACGTCTAGCCATGTTCATACGATCCTTCTACACATGGGATCTCTTTTATCTTAGTTCATGGCGACGTAATGTCATTTTTACAACAGAAAGAGTGGTAAGCCAACTTAGAGTGGCCTGATAGGTCACAAAATATATATTTTGCCTTAGTCTATAAGCTATATCTATTAGTGAATCCGTAATGAACTACTTTGGTTGTGTTATGAAGTCGAGCTTGATCCTAACAACTAGCCATGTTCATACGATCCTTCTACACATGTGATCTCTTTTAGCTAGGTTTAAGGCAAGTAATGTCATTTTAACATGAGAAATTGTGCTAAGCCAACTTAGAGTGGTATCATAGGTCGCAACCTTACCATTTTACCTTAATATATAAACTATGTCTATTGGTGAACCCGTCAGAAATTACTTTAATTGAGTTATCAAGTCGAGCTTGATGTTAACGTCTAGCCATGTTCATACGATCCTTCTACTCATGGGATCTCTTTTATCTTAGTTCATGGCGACGTAATGTCATTTTTACAACAGAAAAAATGGTAAGCCAACATAGAGTGGCCTTATAGGTCACAAAATATATATTTTGCCTTAGTCTATAAGCTATGTCTATTAGTAAAGCTATAATGAACTACTTTGGTTGTGTTATGAAGTCGAGCTTGATCCTAACAACTAGCCATGCTCATACGATCCTTCTACACATGTGATCTCTTTTAGCTAGGCTCAAGGCAAGTAATGTCATTTTAACATGAGAAATTGTGCTAAGCCAACTTAGAGTGGTATCATAGGTCGCAACCTTACCATTTTACCTTAATATATAAACTATGTCTATTGGTGAACCCGTCAGAAATTACTTTAATTGAGTTATAAAGTCGAGCTTGATGTTAACGTCTAGCCATGTTCATACGATCCTTCTACTTATGGGATCTCTTTTAGCTTAGTTCATGGCGACGTAATGTCATTTTTACAACAGAAAGTGTGCTAAGCCAACATAGAGTGGCCTTATAGGTCACAAAATATAATTATTTTGCCTTAGTTTATAAGCTATATCTATTAGTGAATCCGTAATGAACTACTTTGGTTGTGTTATGAAGTCGAGCTTGATCCTAACAACTAGCCATGTTCATACGATCCTTCTACACATGTGATCTCTTTTAGCTAGGTTTAAGGCAAGTAATGTCATTTTAACATGAGAAATTGTGCTAAGCCAACTTAGAGTGGTATCATAGGTCGCAACCTTACCATTTTACCTTAATATATAAACTATGTCTATTGGTGAACCCGTCAGAAATTACTTTAATTGAGTTATAAAGTCGAGCTTGATGTTAACGTCTAGCCATGTTCATACGATCCTTCTACTTATGGGATCTCTTTTAGCTTAGTTCATGGTGACGTAATGTCATTTTTACAACAGAAAGTGTGCTAAGCTAACTTAGAGTGGCCTTATAGGTCACAAAATATATATTTTGCCTTAGTCTATAAGCTATGTCTATTAGTGAAGCTGTAATGAACTACTTTGGTTGTGTTATGAAGTCGAGCTTGATCGTAACAACTAGCCATGTTCATACGATCCTTCTACACATGTGATCTCTTTTAGCTAGGTTCAAGGCAAGTAATGTCATTTTAACATGAGAAATTGTGCTAAGCAAAATTAGAGTGGTATCATAGGTCGCAACCGTACCATTTTACCTTACTATATAAACTATGTCTATTGGTGAACCCGTCAGAAATTACTTTGGTTGAGTTATGAAGTCTAGCTTGATGTTAACGTCTAGCCATGTTCATACGATCCTTCTACACATGGGATCTCTTTTATCTTAGTTCATGGCGACGTAATGTCATTTTTACAACAGAAAGAGTGGTAAGCCAACTTAGAGTGGCCTGATAGGTCACAAAATATATATTTTGCCTTAGTCTATAAGCTATATATCTATTAGTGAATCCGTAATGAACTACTTTGGTTGTGTTATGAAGTCGAGCTTGATCCTAACAACTAGCCATGTTCATACGATCCTTCTACACATGTGATCTCTTTTAGCTAGGTTTAAGGCAAGTAATGTCATTTTAACATGAGAAATTGTGCTAAGCAAACTTAGAGTGGTATCATAGGTCGCAAACTTACCATTTTACCTTACAATATAAACTATGTCTATTGGTGAACCCGTCAGAAATTACTTTGGTTGAGTTATGAAGTCGAGCTTGATGTTAACGTCTAGCCATGTTCATACGATCCTTCTACACATGGGATCTCTTTTATCTTAGTTCATGGCGACGTAATGTCATTTTTACAACAGAAAGTGTGCTAAGCCAACATAGAGTGGCCTTATAGGTCACAAAATATAATTATTTTGCCATAGTCTATAAGCTATATCTATTAGTGAATCCGTAATGAACTACTTTGGTTGTGTTATGAAGTCGAGCTTGATCCTAACAACTAGCCATGTTCATACGATCCTTCTACACATGTGATCTCTTTTAGCTAGGTTTAAGGCAAGTAATGTCATTTTAACATGAAAAATTGTGCTAAGCCAACTTAGAGTGGTATCACAGGTCGCAACCTTACCATTTTACCTTAATATATAAACTATGTCTATTGGTGAACCCGTCAGAAATTACTTTAATTGAGTTATGAAGTCGAGCTTGATGTTAACGTCTAGCCATGTTCATACGATCCTTCTACTCATGGGATCTCTTTTAGCTTAGTTCATGGTGACGTAATGTCATTTTTACAACAGAAAGTGTGCTAAGCTAACTTAGAGTGGCCTTATAGGTCACAAAATATATATTTTGCCTTAGTCTATAAGCTATGTCTATTAGTGAAGCTGTAATGAACTACTTTGTTTGTGTTATGAAGTCGAGCTTGATCCTAACAACTAGCCATGTTCATACGATCCTTCTACACATGTGATCTCTTTTAGCTAGGTTCAAGGCAAGTAATGTCATTTTAACATGAGAAATTGTGCTAAGCAAACTTAGAGTGGTATCATAGGTCGCAAACTTACCATTTTACCTTACTATATAAACTATGTCTATTGGTGAACCCGTCAGAAATTACTTTGGTTGAGTTATGAAGTCGAGCTTGATGTTAACGTCTAGCCATGTTCATACGATCCTTCTACACATGGGATCTCTTTTATCTTAGTTCATGGCGACGTAATGTCATTTTTACAACAGAAAGAGTGGTAAGCCAACTTAGAGTGGCCTGATAGGTCACAAAATATATATTTTGCCTTAGTCTATAAGCTATATCTATTAGTGAATCCGTAATGAACTACTTTGGTTGTGTTATGAAGTCGAGCTTGATCCTAACAACTAGCCATGTTCATACGATCCTTCTACACATGTGATCTCTTTTAGCTAGGTTTAAGGCAAGTAATGTCATTTTAACATGAGAAATTGTGCTAAGCAAACTTAGAGTGGTATCATAGGTCGCAAACTTACCATTTTACCTTACTATATAAACTATGTCTATTGGTGAACCCGTCAGAAATTACTTTGGTTGAGTTATGAAGTCGAGCTTGATGTTAACGTCTAGCCATGTTCATACGATCCTTCTACACATGGGATCTCTTTTATCTTAGTTCATGGCGACGTAATGTCATTTTTACAACAGAAAGAGTGGTAAGCCAACTTAGAGTGGCCTGATAGGTCACAAAATATATATTTTGCCTTAGTCTATAAGCTATATCTATTAGTAAATCCGTAATGAACTACTTTGGTTGTGTTATGAAGTCGAGCTTGATCCTAACAACTAGCCATGTTCATACGATCCTTCTACACATGTGATCTCTTTTAGCTAGGTTTAAGGCAAGTAATGTCATTTTAACATGAGAAATTGTGCTAAGCCAACTTAGAGTGGTATCATAGGTCGCAACCTTACCATTTTACCTTACTATATAAACTATGTCTATTGGTGAACCCGTCAGAAATTACTTTGGTTGAGTTATGAAGTCGAGCTTGATGTTAACGTCTAGCCATGTTCATACGATCCTTCTACACATGGGATCTCTTTTATCTTAGTTCATGGCGACGTAATGTCATTTTTACAACAGAAAGAGTGGTAAGCCAACTTAGAGTGGCCTGATAGGTCACAAAATATATATTTTGCCTTAGTCTATAAGCTATATCTATTAGTAAATCCGTAATGAACTACTTTGGTTGTGTTATGAAGTCGAGCTTGATCCTAACAACTAGCCATGTTCATACGATCCTTCTACACATGTGATCTCTTTTAGCTAGGTTTAAGGCAAGTAATGTCATTTTAACATGAGAAATTGTGCTAAGCCAACTTAGAGTGGTATCATAGGTCGCAACCTTACCATTTTACCTTAATATATAAACTATGTCTATTGGTGAACCCGTCAGAAATTACTTTAATTGAGTTATCAAGTCGAGCTTGATGTTAACGTCTAGCAATGTTCATACGATCCTTCTACTCATGGGATCTCTTTTATCTTAGTTCATGGCGACGTAATGTCATTTTTACAACAGAAAAAATGGTAAGCCAACATAGAGTGGCCTTATAGGTCACAAAATATATATTTTGCCTTAGTCTATAAGCTATGTCTATTAGTAAAGCTATAATGAACTACTTTGGTTGTGTTATGAAGTCGAGCTTGATCCTAACAACTAGCCATGCTCATACGATCCTTCTACACATGTGATCTCTTTTAGCTAGGCTCAAGGCAAGTAATGTCATTTTAACATGAGAAATTGTGCTAAGCCAACTTAGAGTGGTATTATAGGTCGCAACCTTACCATTTTACCTTAATATATAAACTATGTCTATTGGTGAACCCGTCAGAAATTACTTTAATTGAGTTATGAAGTCGAGCTTGATGTTAACGTCTAGCAATGTTCATACGATCCTTCTACACATGGGATCTCTTTTATCTTAGTTCATGGCGACGTAATGTCATTTTTACAACAGAAAAAATGGTAAGCCAACTTAGAGTGGCCTTATAGGTCACAAAATATATATTTTGCCTTAGTCTATAAGCTATGTCTATTAGTGAAGCTGTAATGAACTACTTTGGTTGTGTTATGAAGTCGAGGTTGATCCTAACAACTAGCCATGTTCATACGATCCTTCTACACATGTGATCTCTTTTAGCTAGGTTCAAGGCAAGTAATGTCATTTTAACATGAGAAATTGTGCTAAGCAAACTTAGAGTTGTGAGTTTGAGTACACAATGCGAAAACTTTAGAGAATAAGAGATTGTAGAGTGTTTTGAGAGAATATGAAGAGAGCTTCCATTAAAACTCCATAGATCCTAAAAGATACAATTGTTCCTCTTAAATAAACAGAAAAATCGCAAAGGAGAAGAAGAGAAGAGAGAAGAAGTCGCTGGAAGCTGGAGGGGACCACCTGAGGTCGTTGGCGGCTGGAGGGGACCACCTGCTCTTCACGCGTCCAGCCGGGACCACTCTGAAGCTGCACGCGCCCAACGGTCATATTCCTGGGACCACTTTGACCGTTGGGGAAGACCCATACACCCTCTCCATCTAACGGTCGCCTCACACCTTGCTTCCCAAGTCTCATTGCCTTGCGCCCTACGTCTTCACGCCTTGCGTCTCACGGCTTCTCTTTTTCCCGAAGTCGCGCCCAACCGAAGTGATGCGCGTCTTCCGATCTTCCTAAGGATAAATGTCACTAGGCCTCTGGGATTTTGTTGGTGTGGCCTAGTGAGGATGCTTGGCCAATACTCCCCCTCAAGCTAAGCCGCAATGTAATAGAGACTTAGCTTGGAAACCCCAAAGCATACACCTCGGTAAAAACCTCACAAAGGAAAACCCATTGGGACAAAACCTTTATGAGGGAAAAAGAGCATGTATACTTTGAGGTTAGGAGACATGAGGTCAAGGGCAGTCAAGGCTTACAAGTCCAAGTTTGCCATAAATATGGTTGCAAACCTTGGAGCTTGCTGCCTTGGTGAAGATGTCTGCCAATTGGTCTCCACTTGGTGTGTAACACGGAAGGGTCACTCCCTGAGCTATGCGTTCCCGAACTTTGTGGCAGTCTACTTCAATACTCTTGGTCCTCTCATGAAAGACTGAGTTGTTGGCTATGTGAATCGCTGCTTGATTGTCGCAATGCATTATGGTCGGTTCATTGGTGTCATACCCTAGATCTTTGAGAATACTCCGGAGCCATACCAACTCATCCGTTAGTTTCCTCATTGCTCGGTATTCTGCTTCTGCGGTAGAGCAAGCCACCACCTTTTGCTTCTTGGTCTTCCAAGTCACCAAGTTCCCTCCAATGAATGTGCAAAAACCAGTAGTAGACTTCCTATCGTTCCTATCACCTGCCCAATCAGCATCACAATATCCAGATATTGTAGTACTATTATGCTTACCCATCCAAATGCCTTGGCTGGAACTCCCTCTTAGGTACCGAAGGATGCGCTCAAGCATTGACCAATGATGCTTTGTGGGAGTTTGCATGTACTGACTGACTTGGTTTACTGCAAAACAGAGGTCAGGACGAGTTATGGTAAGGTAAATAAGCTTACCTACAAGTCGCCTGTACAGCATTGGATCCTCATATGGCTCAGCCGCATTCTCCCCCTCTCGATGAGCCTTGTAACCATCATCAATCGGTGTTTTGACAGACTTAGAAGTCTCCATTCCTGTCTCACACAACAAATCTAAAGTGTACTTTCGTTGAGAGAGAAATAAGCCGTCCGAGAAACGACAAATCTCAATCCCTAGAAAGTACGTCAACTCCCCCAAGTCTTTGATGTCAAAAACAGAATGAAGATAAGACTTAGTTTGGGAGATACCTTCCTTATCATCGCCGGTGATGATAAGGTCATCCACATAAATGAGCACAACCACAAGTCCTTGATTCCGCCGGAAGGTGAACAAAGTGTGATCGGCTTCAGACTTTACAAAACCACGATCACGAAGGGTATGGCTCAGTTTATGATACCAAGCTCTTGGAGATTGCTTCAGCCCATAGATGGCTTTCCTAAGCCGGAGAACCTTTCCTGGATCAAACCTAGACTCAAGTCCCGGCGGTGGAGTCATATACACTTCCTCCTCAAGCTCTCCTTGAAGGAAAGCGTTCTTGACATCCATCTGCCATAAATCCCAAGATAGATTAGTAGCTAAGGAAAGCACAACCCTTACCGTATGAAGCTTGGCAACCGGAGCAAAGGTGTCTGTATAATCCTTCCCGTAGGTTTGAGTAAAGCCGCGTGCAACAAGACGTGCCTTGTAGCGTTCAATCTCTCCATTAGCCTTATACTTAATGGTAAAGACCCATTTGCAAGAGACGGCTTTCTTTCCCGGAGGAAGTTCAGCCTCAGCCCATGTGTTATTGACATCCATTGCGGCGGCTTCAGCATTCACCGCCTCCATCCAGGCAGGGTTTTGACTAGCTTCAGCAAATGTCTTGGGTACCTGATCCAGCTCAATCTTCCCAAGTGATGTGATCGTGAGCAGCATAGAAGCTAAGGAACCAGAGGTGATAGGTCCAATCACGTGTTCGAGAGCTAAGGAGTTGGCTAAGGAAGCTCACTCGCTCATGACTGAAGGATCGTTCTCGCCACCAGCTATGCAAGTCTTCAACATCTCCAACTTGAAGACTTCTCCTGGTAATGATAACTAGGTAACTTAGGTGAGGAAGTCTGTACTCTTTTTCCCATAGAGAGTTTTGTCCCAATTGGGTTTTCTTTCATGGTTTTTAATGAGGCAGATGGAATCACTACGGCGAGTTACTTAGAAGTCTTACCATTAGGAGAATAATGTACAAACCAATCTGGTTTTTGTACTTAGTAGATTTTGAGGTGCACCAATTAGTGGGACGCTTCGTTGTTTTTATTTTAAACGCTTCGTTGTTTTATTTAAGTTTCAAACTACATGTTGTTTTTTTGGTTTAAAAACTACATGCTGTTCTGTTTTAGGGTTGTATTTAAACCCCAGAACTTGCTGTAAATTTCTTTAGAGTATTATCATTGAAAAAGACTTCTTATTGAGTTTTCCATGCTCTCAAGCCACGGTTCTGGAAATCCTAGAGCCTGAATCTCCCATCACGTTGTGAGCCAAGAGATTCTTCACTAATTCATCTAATCACAGAAATCTATCCATTCTATCACTTTATCTTCGTCACCTACAAGTTTCCATCACGTCCTCATCTTATTCTAATCCATTCCGCCACAACATTCCATCAGTTTCTCAACGAGTTTGCCATCATATCTCAGAAACCCCACGATCAATTCAACTCAAAACTTACCAGCACGTTCCTCACACTCCAATCTATCCGCTGCTCAAGTTTCATTTGATTCCGAGTACTCTAGCCCCGATTTTCAGAGTTCTATCCTAGGGAAAATCACATCAAGTGGTATCAGAGCCAACTCTGTGCCAAGGCTGAGAAATTCTCTAACCCTAATCTCTCTTTCTCTTGATTTTTTTCGTTTTTGTTCTTTGTTTTAGTGTTAGTTTTGTTCTGTTCTTGTTGCTTAGGTTTAGAGAAACGTTTTTGTTGTCCCTAGTTCTTAGGCATTCGTGTTTTCCTCTTAGAATTAGGATTAGGTTTTGTTTTCCCAATTGAATTAGGATTAGGTTGAATTTTCCTGATTGAATTAGGATTAGGGTTTTGTTTTCCTTATTGAATTAGGATTAGGGTTTCGTTTCCTATTTGTTTTAGGATTAGGTTTTTAGTAATTCTTGATTAGGATTTTCGTTTTTTTTAGGCTTTTATTTCCTTTCTTTTCATCATAGAACTAGTTATTGTGAGTTGTTTTGACTTTCTTTCAGGTACAATGGAGCTTTCAGCTGAAGCTATGGAAGCTCTAAGCACAGCCATGGCTCAGCAAATCAAAGAAGCCAATCGAGTAACAGCTTCTCAACTCTTTCAGCAATTAGAGCAGCTTGATAGCAAGTTTGAGAACCGATTCAAAGAGTTGATTGAGTCGCAGCTCAAGAGGAAAGTTGGCAGATCTACTTTCACTTCCAATATTCCAAAACCGAGAGAATTCAACAAACCAGCCTCATTTAAACCAGCGACAACAACAGTTAGAGAAGAGGTTAAAACAGAGCTTAAAACCAGAAGTGGCACTTCTAATAGCAATGTCAGATGCTTCAAGTGTCAAGGAATGGGACATTACTCCAGAGATTGTCCTAACAAGAAAATGTTTCTGCTGAAAGAAGGAGGAGAGATTGTACCTCAAGATAGTTCAGAAAGCGAAACAGAAATTGATGCAGAGGAAGAAGTAGAACCAGCAGCAGTTGGAGAGATGTTAGTAGCACGCAGAACTTTGAGTGTTCAGATTCATCCAGACGATAGGGAACAGCGTGAGAATCTTTTCCACACAAGATGTGTAGTTCAGGATAAGGTTTGCACCTTGATTGTTGATGGAGGCAGCTGCACAAATGCCGCCAGTGAGGAGATGGTGAAGAAGCTTAATCTTAAGACTACTTCACATCCTAAACCGTATCAGCTGCAGTGGTTAGACAACAAGGGAGCTATAACCGTTTCTCAGCAAGTACTCATCAAGTTGGCGATTGGGAAGTATGAAGATGAGTTGCTGTGTGATGTTGTGCCAATGAGGTCTAGTCACGTTCTGTTGGGCAGACCATGGCAGTATGATAGGCGTGTGATGCATGATGGGTACACAAACAAGCAGGTGTTTGAGTACAAGGGACGAAAAATCTCTCTTCTTCCACTCACACCAGCTGAAATCTACAAGGATCAGATGCATATGAACAGAAAGGAGAAGGAGAAAGTGTCAAATGCATTATACATCAATCACAGTGAGTTTAACAAGCTGTTTGATCCAGAAATGACTACTTTCATGTTTGTGTACAAGGAGACATTGGCGTGTACTAAACCATCAGAGGAGCTTCCACATGAGATGATTCAGATTATAGAGGAGTACCAGGACGTTTTTCCTAAAGAAATACCACCGGGATTGCCTCCAATTCGTGGAATTGAGCATCAGATTGATTTAGTGCCTGGTTTTGTGTTGCCAAACAAACCAGCTTACAGAACTAATCCAGTTGAGACTAAAGAGCTTCAGAAGCTAGGAGGAGTTACAATCAACTACCCAACTTATGACAAGGAGCTGTATGCATTAGTTAGAGCACTTCAAACGTGGCAGCATTACTTGTGGCCAAAAGAATTCGTCATTCATACAGATCATGAGTTGTTAAAGCACTTAAAGGGACAACAAAAGCTCAACAAGAGACACGCCAGATGGATGGAGTTTATGGAGACCTTCCCCTACGTTGTTAAGTACAAGAAAGGTAAGGATAATGTAGTCGCAGATGCATTATCCAGAAGGTACACTCTAATCTCTACTTTAACTTCAAAGTTAGATGGTTTTGGGCACATTGTAGAGCTTTATGAGACTGACAATGACTTTGCTGAGAGCTATGGTAAATGCCATAAGTTTGCTTGTGATAAATACTTTAGACAGGATGACTATTTATTCTACAACAATCGATTGTGCATACCAAGAGGATCCATCAGAGAATTGTTGGTTAGAGAAGCTCATGGTGGCGGATTGGCTGGTCATTTTGGAGTTTCCAAGACCTTACTTGGATTGCAAGATCACTTCTATTGGCCTAACATGAAGTCAGACGTTGAGAAGGTTTGTTCTAGATGTGCTGTATGCAAAATGGCAAAGAGTAAGGTGCAGCCTCACGGTTTGTACATACCTCTCCCTATCCCTTCTCAGCCTTGGACTCATATTTCCATGGATTTCGTGCTTGGCTTACCTCGAACCAGAAATGGTAGAGATTCTATTTTTGTAGTTGTTGACAGGTTCAGCAAGATGGCACACTTTATAGCTAGTCACAAGACCGATGATGCTGTTAGTGTAGCTAACTTGTTTTTCAGGGAGATAGTTCGCTTGCATGGAATGCCTCAAGTGATAGTTTCAGATCAAGACACCAAATTCTTAGGGCATTTTTGGCAGACTGATGGACAGACAGAAGTAATGAACAGAACATTGTCAACACTTCTAAGGACGTTGGTGAAGAGCAACATCAAGTCATGGGAAGAGTGTCTACCACATGTAGAGTTTGCTTACAATCACGCTAAGCATTCTGCCACTCTCTTTTCTCCCTTTGAGATTGTTTATGGCTTTAACCCACAATTCCCTCTACACTTGATTTTTTTGCCTTTGAGTGTGAAATGTAGTGCAGATGGAAAAGAAAGGGCTGAACAAGTCAGGAGAATTCACGCCAAAGCCAAGGAGAACATAGAGAAGAAGACAGAGCAGTACAAGAAGCACGCCAACAAAGGAAGAAAGGAGCTGATCTTGGAAGAAGGAGATTTGGTGTGGATTCACCTAAGGAAAGATCGATTTCCAGAAGAGAGGAAGAGCAAGCTTCAGCCACGAGTTGGTGGACCATTCGCAGTCGTGAGGAGGATCAACAACAACGCCTATCAGATTGATCTCCAAGGTAAGTACAACATATCTCCAACGTTCAATGTTTCTGACTTGCTTCCATATGTTGCAGATTCGGATTTGAGGACAAATCCTTTTGAAGAGGGAGAGGATGATGTGATCGTGAGCAGCATAGAAGCTAAGGAACCAGAGGTGATAGGTCCAATCACGTGTTCGAGAGCTAAGGAGTTGGCTAAGGAAGCTCACTCGCTCATGACTGAAGGATCGTTCTCGCCACCAGCTATGCAAGTCTTCAACATCTCCAACTTGAAGACTTCTCCTGGTAATGATAACTAGGTAACTTAGGTGAGGAAGTCTGTACTCTTTTTCCCATAGAGAGTTTTGTCCCAATTGGGTTTTCTTTCATGGTTTTTAATGAGGCAGATGGAATCACTACGGCGAGTTACTTAGAAGTCTTACCATTAGGAGAATAATGTACAAACCAATCTGGTTTTTGTACTTAGTAGATTTTGAGGTGCACCAATTAGTGGGACGCTTCGTTGTTTTTATTTTAAACGCTTCGTTGTTTTATTTAAGTTTCAAACTACATGTTGTTTTTTTGGTTTAAAAACTACATGCTGTTCTGTTTTAGGGTTGTATTTAAACCCCAGAACTTGCTGTAAATTTCTTTAGAGTATTATCATTGAAAAAGACTTCTTATTGAGTTTTCCATGCTCTCAAGCCACGGTTCTGGAAATCCTAGAGCCTGAATCTCCCATCACGTTGTGAGCCAAGAGATTCTTCACTAATTCATCTAATCACAGAAATCTATCCATTCTATCACTTTATCTTCGTCACCTACAAGTTTCCATCACGTCCTCATCTTATTCTAATCCATTCCGCCACAACATTCCATCAGTTTCTCAACGAGTTTGCCATCATATCTCAGAAACCCCACGATCAATTCAACTCAAAACTTACCAGCACGTTCCTCACACTCCAATCTATCCGCTGCTCAAGTTTCATTTGATTCCGAGTACTCTAGCCCCGATTTTCAGAGTTCTATCCTAGGGAAAATCACATCACCAAGAAAAGCTTTAAACTGAGATGGTACAAGGTTCATAGAGAATACCGCTTGAGTTGGATGAGCTATTGCAAAGGCATTGTAGTATGTCCGTGTTTCTACCCATCGTGAAGGATCCTTACGCACCCTTGTACTACGACGAAGTGGTTGAATGGGCTGAGAATCACGAACCAGAACAGACCCATCATCATGCAAGCCCGACGTCTCGGAAGTCACAGGCCGATCGGTATACGCGGTCGAGTTAGAGTCCTCGGCCGGATTGACAGTCGGAACTGGAGGAGACGTTGGGTAGGATGCGTCCGGAGCATTAGCAGAAGGACTATGAGTCGAGTCGGGAACAGCATGGGTATGTGTCTCGGTATCGGAAGGCACGGATCGATGCGGAGACTGTGAGCTCGAAGGACGCGTCCCAGCGGGTGCAGCATCCGTTTCCCGAGAGAGACCTAAATGTTGGAGGAGAAGCCGCAAGCTGGCGGCTCGGTCCAGATTTGGCTCGGACAAGTCCTGAAGGTCATCCCACGTAGTAGCATCATACAATCCTCTATCTTCCAAGAATTTGACATCACGAGACACATACACTCTTCTTGACTCCGGGTCATAACACTTATAGCCTTTTTGTGTCGGAGAATAGCCAATAAACATACACCGTTTACTTTTGGCTTCAAGCTTGTTGCGAAGATCTCCGGGAACTAAGACAAAACAAAGACACCCAAATACACGTAAGTGATCTAAATGTGGTTCAGTTTTGTTAAGTACCTTAAATGGAGACACATCCCGAAGAATCTTGGTAGGGGTTCGATTAATCAAATAGCATGCTGTCATGACAGCATCTCCCCAAAAATGTTTTGGAACGTGCATATGAAACATAATTGCTCGGGTTATTTCCATTAGATGTCGATTTTTACGTTCGGCTACACCATTTTGTTGCGGATTATAAGGACAACTTGTTTGGTGAAGGATTCCTTGTTTGGCAAGGTGTTCTTGGAACACACGACTCATATATTCACCACCATTATCCGTTCGTAATACCTTCAATTTAGCATTAAAGTGATTAGTGATATAAGCTTCGAAATTTTTAAATGCATCAAACACTTTATCCTTCGATGGCATCAAGGTTATCCATGTGTATTTTGACTTCTCATCAATAAATGTCACAAAGTATCTATGTCTATCCCTAGATATGCACGGTGAAGTCCATACATCGGAATGAACTAGATCAAAGCAATTATCATAAATGGTTGATGATAAGGGATAAACCGTTTTGCAATGTTTTCCTAATATGCAAGCTTCACAATCACTAAAATTTTCAAAGGATAATTGAGGTAACATAAGGTTCAAAGCACGAAAATGAGGGTGGCCAGCCCTTGCATGCCAAACAGAGGGTTTCAAGCCAATAGCCGAATTCGAAAAACCAACATTAGTGTTATAAAACTTAGAAAACATCTTAGAATCTTCAAGGATGTACAATCCATCTTGGATTCTGCCTTCTCCGATCATGCTCCCAGTCTTAATATCCTGAAACTTAACACTATTAGGACCAAAGATAACATAACAATTTAGATCATTTACCACTTTCCTAACCGATAACAAGTTTGAGGAGAAACCGGGCATAAAGAAAGCTTTCATTTTCTTGTTAAGTAAGCCTAAATTCCCTACACCCCTAACCGATACCTTAGCTCCATTAGCAATTACCACACTCCCTAAAGCTGGTTCAATATCACTAATTAGCCCCCTATCACTAATCATGTGGTGAGAGGCTCCCGAGTCAATGATAATCGGCTTAAATAAGGAATGTGAGAAGAGACAAATACCAGAATCCCTTAGGGACTTAAGGGATTGAATAAGAGCTTCCAAGTCTGCCTTCTTAATCACCTCTCCTTGGAAAGAAGATGAGGCAGCAATTCCTTGTTCTTGCTGTCCAGCCAAAGAGGATGAACCCGAAGAGAAAGGAGCTAGAGACAATTGATTTGGTTCATCCGACTTCTCTTGAGTGAGGTTAGCCCTTGCTTCTTTGAACTTGGCTGGCTTAAGGTGTGGGTGAAGAATCCAGCACTTATCTTTGGCATGACCTTTCTTCTTACAATGCTCACATATTAGCCTCTTCTTATCTTCGGTCTTAACTTGAGCTTTGTTGGCAATTATTAGACCCGAACTTCCCTTTCTTTCCAATAGACCAATAGACCCTTGTTCCTTCTGGATTTGAGCACAAACTTCTTCAAGACTAGGAAGTGAATGAGTAGTAGCCGCAGTCCTCAAGATATGTTTAACAAGATCCGTGTAACATGGATTGAGATTCATCATCAAACCGAGAACTTTATCCTCTTCACTTCTACTCATAATTACCTTAGGCTCCAATGTCATTGGTCTAAGCATATCCATCTCAGCCCACAAAGATCTAAATCTACCAAAGTATTCCGTAAATTCCATGTCATCTTGATAAAGACTACTCAATTCCTTCTTAACTTCAAAAACCCGAGTAAGACTTGAAATATTACCATATACTTTCTTCAAGGATTCCCATAAGTCTTTAGCTGTCTCACAGTAGTAGTAGGCTTCTAATATGGGTTTGTCTAGTGATCCCAAGATGATAGATTTGACCGATTGATCCATGAGGAACCAATCATCATCCTCATCAAGCACTTCCTCATCTTCTTCACTTGATGTGGACTTCTTTAAGGGTCTATCTTTGACTATATGACTCCAATAGCCTTTCTTTGTGCAGATGGTAGTCTTTGCAGCTCTAGCCCACAGCAAGTAATTCGGCCCTTTAAGCATAATAGGAACCACTTGTAGTTTACTTGGATCCATTTTGAGAAGAAAAGATTACACCTTTTTTGTGCCGGCTGAGAAATGACCCAAAGAGAGGCTTAAAAAGTTGAAGCTTTCTTGAAATCACGAACAGGAGAGACTAAAAGTCTTCTCTTAAGAACACCAGAGAGCACCACTTCAAGAAGAGAGAAAAGACTTGACCTTTTCCCTTTCACGCTTCCGGTAAGGCTTCACAAGAGAGATTTCGAGATTTCCTTGAGTTTGAATGAGAAAAGCTTACTCTTTTGATGCCAAAGCTCACCAAAGATCCCAGCTTTTCTGTATATAGGACTCAAAGATAGCCTTTTTCTTCAAAACTTTGAGAAGAGCCGCAAGGAGGATGCGCCCCGGAGGTAGAACCCAAGCTTTCCACGGCGAGTTTTGAATTTCAAGGACTAAACAATAGAGAAGAAAAACAGAGAGTGATGAAAAGAGATTAATGGAAGCATAGTGAGAGGATATCACTGCTCTGATACCATGTGAGTTTGAGTACACAATGCGAAAACTTTAGAGAATAAGAGATTGTAGAGTGTTTTGAGAGAATATGAAGAGAGCTTCCATTAAAACTCCATAGATCCTAAAAGATACAATTGTTCCTCTTAAATAAACAGAAAAATCGCAAAGGAGAAGAAGAGAAGAGAGAAGAAGTCGCTGGAAGCTGGAGGGGACCACCTGAGGTCGTTGGCGGCTGGAGGGGACCACCTGCTCTTCACGCGTCCAGCCGGGACCACTCTGAAGCTGCACGCGCCCAACGGTCATATTCCTGGGACCACTTTGACCGTTGGGGAAGACCCATACACCCTCTCCATCTAACGGTCGCCTCACACCTTGCTTCCCAAGTCTCATTGCCTTGCGCCCTACGTCTTCACGCCTTGCGTCTCACGGCTTCTCTTTTTCCCGAAGTCGCGCCCAACCGAAGTGATGCGCGTCTTCCGATCTTCCTAAGGATAAATGTCACTAGGCCTCTGGGATTTTGTTGGTGTGGCCTAGTGAGGATGCTTGGCCAATAAGAGTGGTATCATAGGTCGCAACCTTACCATTTTACCTTACTATATAAACTATGTCTATTGGTGAACCCGTCAGAAATTACTTTGGTTGAGTTATGAAGTCGAGCTTGATGTTAACGTCTAGCCATGTTCATACGATCCTTCTACACATGGGATCTCTTTTATCTTAGTTCATGGCGTAGTAATGTCATTTTACAACAGAAAGTGTGCTAAGCCAACATAGAGTGGCCTTATAGGTCACAAAATATAAATATTTTGCCTTAGTCTATAAGCTATATCTATTAGTGAATCCGTAATGAACTACTTTGGTTGTGTTATGAAGTCGAGCTTGATCCTAACAACTAGCCATGTTCATACGATCCTTCTACACATGTGATCTCTTTTAGCTAGGTTTAAGGCAAGTAATGTCATTTTAACATGAGAAATTGTGCTAAGCCAACTTAGAGTGGTATCATAGGTCGCAACCTTACCATTTTACCTTAATATATAAACTATGTCTATTGGTGAACCCGTCAGAAATTACTTTAATTGAGTTATCAAGTCGAGCTTGATGTTAACGTCTAGCCATGTTCATACGATCCTTCTACTCATGGGATCTCTTTTATCTTAGTTCATGGCGACGTAATGTCATTTTTACAACAGAAAAAATGGTAAGCCAACATAGAGTGGCCTTATAGGTCACAAAATATATATTTTGCCTTAGTCTATAAGCTATGTCTATTAGTAAAGCTATAATGAACTACTTTGGTTGTGTTATGAAGTCGAGCTTGATCCTAACAACTAGCCATGCTCATACGATCCTTCTACACATGTGATCTCTTTTAGCTAGGCTCAAGGCAAGTAATGTCATTTTAACATGAGAAATTGTGCTAAGCCAACTTAGAGTGGTATTATAGGTCGCAACCTTACCATTTTACCTTAATATATAAACTATGTCTATTGGTGAACCCGTCAGAAATTACTTTAATTGAGTTATGAAGTCGAGCTTGATGTTAACGTCTAGCAATGTTCATACGATCCTTCTACACATGGGATCTCTTTTATCTTAGTTCATGGCGACGTAATGTCATTTTTACAACAGAAAAAATGGTAAGCCAACTTAGAGTGGCCTTATAGGTCACAAAATATATATTTTGCCTTAGTCTATAAGCTATGTCTATTAGTAAAGCTATAATGAACTACTTTGGTTGTGTTATGAAGTCGAGCTTGATCCTAACAACTAGCCATGCTCATACGATCCTTCTACACATGTGATCTCTTTTAGCTAGGCTCAAGGCAAGTAATGTCATTTTAACATGAGAAATTGTGCTAAGCCAACTTAGAGTGGTATTATAGGTCGCAACCTTACCATTTTACCTTACTATATAAACTATGTCTATTGGTGAACCCGTCAGAAATTACTTTGGTTGAGTTATGAAGTCGAGCTTGATGTTAACGTCTAGCCATGTTCATACGATCCTTCTACACATGGGATCTCTTTTATCTTAGTTCATGGCGACGTAATGTCATTTTTACAACAGAAAGAGTGGTAAGCCAACTTAGAGTGGCCTGATAGGTCACAAAATATATATTTTGCCTTAGTCTATAAGCTATATCTATTAGTAAATCCGTAATGAACTACTTTGGTTGTGTTATGAAGTCGAGCTTGATCCTAACAACTAGCCATGTTCATACGATCCTTCTACACATGTGATCTCTTTTAGCTAGGTTTAAGGCAAGTAATGTCATTTTAACATGAGAAATTGTGCTAAGCCAACTTAGAGTGGTATCATAGGTCGCAACCTTACCATTTTACCTTAATATATAAACTATGTCTATTGGTGAACCCGTCAGAAATTACTTTAATTGAGTTATCAAGTCGAGCTTGATGTTAACGTCTAGCAATGTTCATACGATCCTTCTACTCATGGGATCTCTTTTATCTTAGTTCATGGCGACGTAATGTCATTTTTACAACAGAAAAAATGGTAAGCCAACATAGAGTGGCCTTATAGGTCACAAAATATATATTTTGCCTTAGTCTATAAGCTATGTCTATTAGTAAAGCTATAATGAACTACTTTGGTTGTGTTATGAAGTCGAGCTTGATCCTAACAACTAGCCATGCTCATACGATCCTTCTACACATGTGATCTCTTTTAGCTAGGCTCAAGGCAAGTAATGTCATTTTAACATGAGAAATTGTGCTAAGCCAACTTAGAGTGGTATTATAGGTCGCAACCTTACCATTTTACCTTAATATATAAACTATGTCTATTGGTGAACCCGTCAGAAATTACTTTAATTGAGTTATGAAGTCGAGCTTGATGTTAACGTCTAGCAATGTTCATACGATCCTTCTACACATGGGATCTCTTTTATCTTAGTTCATGGCGACGTAATGTCATTTTTACAACAGAAAAAATGGTAAGCCAACTTAGAGTGGCCTTATAGGTCACAAAATATATATTTTGCCTTAGTCTATAAGCTATGTCTATTAGTGAAGCTGTAATGAACTACTTTGGTTGTGTTATGAAGTCGAGGTTGATCCTAACAACTAGCCATGTTCATACGATCCTTCTACACATGTGATCTCTTTTAGCTAGGTTCAAGGCAAGTAATGTCATTTTAACATGAGAAATTGTGCTAAGCAAACTTAGAGTGGTATCATAGGTCGCAACCTTACCATTTTACCTTACTATATAAACTATGTCTATTGGTGAACCCGTCAGAAATTACTTTGGTTGAGTTATGAAGTCGAGCTTGATGTTAACGTCTAGCCATGTTCATACGATCCTTCTACACATGGGATCTCTTTTATCTTAGTTCATGGCGTAGTAATGTCATTTTACAACAGAAAGTGTGCTAAGCCAACATAGAGTGGCCTTATAGGTCACAAAATATAAATATTTTGCCTTAGTCTATAAGCTATATCTATTAGTGAATCCGTAATGAACTACTTTGGTTGTGTTATGAAGTCGAGCTTGATCCTAACAACTAGCCATGTTCATACGATCCTTCTACACATGTGATCTCTTTTAGCTAGGTTTAAGGCAAGTAATGTCATTTTAACATGAGAAATTGTGCTAAGCCAACTTAGAGTGGTATCATAGGTCGCAACCTTACCATTTTACCTTAATATATAAACTATGTCTATTGGTGAACCCGTCAGAAATTACTTTAATTGAGTTATCAAGTCGAGCTTGATGTTAACGTCTAGCCATGTTCATACGATCCTTCTACTCATGGGATCTCTTTTATCTTAGTTCATGGCGACGTAATGTCATTTTTACAACAGAAAAAATGGTAAGCCAACATAGAGTGGCCTTATAGGTCACAAAATATATATTTTGCCTTAGTCTATAAGCTATGTCTATTAGTAAAGCTATAATGAACTACTTTGGTTGTGTTATGAAGTCGAGCTTGATCCTAACAACTAGCCATGCTCATACGATCCTTCTACACATGTGATCTCTTTTAGCTAGGCTCAAGGCAAGTAATGTCATTTTAACATGAGAAATTGTGCTAAGCCAACTAAGAGTGGTATTATAGGTCGCAACCTTACCATTTTACCTTAATATATAAACTATGTCTATTGGTGAACCCGTCAGAAATTACTTTAATTGAGTTATGAAGTCGAGCTTGATGTTAACGTCTAGCAATGTTCATACGATCCTTCTACACATGGGATCTCTTTTATCTTAGTTCATGGCGACGTAATGTCATTTTTACAACAGAAAAAATGGTAAGCCAACTTAGAGTGGCCTTATAGGTCACAAAATATATATTTTGCCTTAGTCTATAAGCTATGTCTATTAGTGAAGCTGTAATGAACTACTTTGGTTGTGTTATGAAGTCGAGGTTGATCCTAACAACTAGCCATGTTCATACGATCCTTCTACACATGTGATCTCTTTTAGCTAGGTTCAAGGCAAGTAATGTCATTTTAACATGAGAAATTGTGCTAAGCAAACTTAGAGTGGTATCATAGGTCGCAACCTTACCATTTTACCTTACTATATAAACTATGTCTATTGGTGAACCCGTCAGAAATTACTTTGGTTGAGTTATGAAGTCGAGCTTGATGTTAACGTCTAGCCATGTTCATACGATCCTTCTACACATGGGATCTCTTTTATCTTAGTTCATGGCGACGTAATGTCATTTTTACAACAGAAAGAGTGGTAAGCCAACTTAGAGTGGCCTGATAGGTCACAAAATATATATTTTGCCTTAGTCTATAAGCTATATCTATTAGTGAATCCGTAATGAACTACTTTGGTTGTGTTATGAAGTCGAGCTTGATCCTAACAACTAGCCATGTTCATACGATCCTTCACATGTGATCTCTTTTAGCTAGGTTCAAGGCAAGTAATGTCATTGTTAACATGAGAAATTGTGCTAAGCAAACTTAGAGTGGTATCATAGGTCGCAAGACTTACCCATTTTACCTTACTATATAAACTATGTCTATTGGTGAACCCGTCAGAAATTACTTTGGTTGAGTTATGAAGTCGAGCTTGATGTTAACGTCTAGCCATGTTCATACGATCCTTCTACACATGGGATCTCTTTTATCTTAGTTCATGGCGACGTAATGTCATTTTTACAACAGAAAGAGTGGTAAGCCAACATAGAGTGGCCTTATAGGTCACAAAATATAATTATTTTGCCTTAGTCTATAAGCTATATCTATTAGTGAATCCGTAATGAACTACTTTGGTTGTGTTATGAAGTCGAGCTTGATCCTAACAACTAGCCATGTTCATACGATCCTTCTACACATGTGATCTCTTTTAGCTAGGTTTAAGGCAAGTAATGTCATTTTAACATGAAAATTGTGCTAAGCCAACTTAGAGTGGTATCATAGGTTGCAACCTTACCATTTTACCTTAATATATAAACTATGTCTATTGGTGAACCCGTCAGAAATTACTTTAATTGAGTTATGAAGTCGAGCTTGATGTTAACGTCTAGCCATGTTCATACGATCCTTCTACTCATGGGATCTCTTTTAGCTTAGTTCATGGTGACGTAATGTCATTTTTACAACAAAAAGTGTGCTAAGCTAACTTAGAGTGGCCTTATAGGTCACAAAATATATATTTTGCCTTAGTCTATAAGCTATGTCTATTAGTGAAGCTGTAATGAACTACTTTGGTTGTGTTATGAAGTCGAGCTTGATCCCAACAACTAGCCATGCTCATACGATCCTTCTACACATGTGATCTCTTTTAGCTAGGCTCAAGGCAAGTAATGTCATTTTAACATGAGAAATTGTGCTAAGCCAACTTAGAGTGGTATCATAGGTCGCAACCTTACCATTTTACCTTACTATATAAACTATGTCTATTGGTGAACCCCGTCAGAAATTACTTTGGTTGAGTTATGAAGTCGAGCTTGATGTTAACGTCTAGCCATGTTCATACGATCCTTCAACACATGGGATCTCTTTTATCTTAGTTCATGGCGACGTAATGTCATTTTTACAACAGAAAGAGTGGTAAGCCAATTTAGAGTGGCCTGATAGGTCACAAAATTTATATTTTGCCTTAGTCTATAAGCTATATCTATTAGTGAATCCGTAATGAACTACTTTGGTTGTGTTATGAAGTCAAGCTTGATCCTAACAACTAGCCATGTTCATACGATCCTTCTACACATGTGATCTCTTTTAGCTAGGTTTAAGGCAAGTAATGTCATTTTAACATGAGAAATTGTGCTAAGCCAACTTAGAGGGGTATCACAGGTCGCAACCTTACCATTTTACCTTAATATATAAACTATGTCTATTGGTGAACCCGTCAGAAATTACTTTGGTTGAGTTATGAAGTCGAGCTTGATGTTAACGTCTAGCCATGTTCATACGATCCTTCTACACATGGGATCTCTTTTATCTTAGTTCATGGCGACGTAATGTCATTTTTACAACAGAAAGAGTGGTAAGCCAACTTAGAGTGGCCTGATAGGTCACAAAATATATATTTTGCCTTAGTCTATAAGCTATATCTATTAGTGAATCCGTAATGAACTACTTTGGTTGTGTTATGAAGTCGAGCTTGATCCTAACAACTAGCCATGTTCATACGATCCTTCTACACATGTGATCTCTTTTAGCTAGGTTTAAGGCAAGTAATGTCATTTTAACATGAGAAATTGTGCTAAGCCAACTTAGAGTGGTATCATAGGTCGCAACCTTACCATTTTACCTTAATATATAAACTATGTCTATTGGTGAACCCGTCAGAAATTACTTTAATTGAGTTATGAAGTCGAGCTTGATGTTAACGTCTAGCCATGTTCATACGATCCTTCTACTCATGGGATCTCTTTTAGCTTAGTTCATGGTGACGTAATGTCATTTTTACAACAGAAAGTGTGCTAAGCTAACTTAGAGTGGCCTTATAGGTCACAAAATATATATTTTGCCTTAGTCTATAAGCTATGTCTATTAGTAAAGCTATAATGAACTACTTTGGTTGTGTTATGAAGTCGAGCTTGATCCTAACAACTAGCCATGCTCATACGATCCTTCTACACATGTGATCTCTTTTAGCTAGGCTCAAGGCAAGTAATGTCATTTTAACATGAGAAATTGTGCTAAGCCAACTTAGAGTGGTATTATAGGTTGCAACCTTACCATTTTACCTTAATATGTAAACTATGTCTATTGGTGAACCCGTCAGAAATTACTTTAATTGAGTTATGAAGTCGAGCTTGATGTTAACGTCTAGCAATGTTCATTACGATCCTTCTACACATGGGATCTCTTTTATCTTAGTTCATGGCGACGTAATGTCATTTTTACAACAGAAAAAATGGTAAGCCAACTTAGAGTGGCCTTATAGGTCACAAAATATATATTTTGCCTTAGTCTATAAGCTATGTCTATTAGTAAAGCTATAATGAAGTACTTTGGTTGTGTTATGAAGTCGAGCTTGATCCTAACAACTAGCCATGCTCATACGATCCTTCTACACATGTGATCTTATTTAGCTAGGCTCAAGCAAGTAATGTCATTTTAACATGAGAAATTGTGCTAAGCCAACTTAGAGTGGTATTATAGGTCGCAACCTTACCATTTTACCTTAATATATAAACTATGTCTATTGGTGAACCCGTCAGAAATTACTTTAATTGAGTTATGAAGTCGAGCTTGATGTTAACGTCTAGCAATGTTCATACGATCCTTCTACACATGGGATCTCTTTTATCTTAGTTCATGGCGACGTAATGTCATTTTTACAACAGAAAGAGTGGTAAGCCAACTTAGAGTGGCCTTATAGGTCACAAAATATATATTTTGCCTTAGTCTATAAGCTATGTCTATTAGTGAAGTTGTAATGAACTACTTTGGTTGTGTTATGAAGTCGAGCTTGATCCTAACAACTAGCCATGTTCATACGATCCTTCTACATATGTGATCTCTTTTAGCTAGGTTCAAGGCAAGTAATGTCATTTTAACATGAGAAATTGTGCTAAGCAAACTTAGAGTGGTATATAGGTCGCAACCTTACCATTTTACCTTACTATATAAACTATGTCTATTGGTGAACCCGTCAGAAATTACTTTGGTTGAGTTATGAAGTCGAGCTTGATGTTAACGTCTAGCCATGTTCATACGATCCTTCTACACATGGGATCTCTTTTATCTTAGTTCATGGCGACGTAATGTCATTTTTACAACAGAAAGTGTGCTAAGCCAACATAGAGTGGCCTTATAGGTCACAAAATATAATTATTTTGCCATAGTCTATAAGCTATATCTATTAGTGAATCCGTAATGAACTACTTTGGTTGTGTTATGAAGTCGAGCTTGATCCTAACAACTAGCCATGTTCATACGATCCTTCTACACATGTGATCTCTTTTAGCTAGGTTTAAGGCAAGTAATGTCATTTTAACATGAAAAATTGTGCTAAGCCAACTTAGAGTGGTATCATAGGTTGCAACCTTACCATTTTACCTTAATATATAAACTATGTCTATTGGTGAACCCGTCAGAAATTACTTTAATTGAGTTATGAAGTCGAGCTTGATGTTAACGTCTAGCCATGTTCATACGATCCTTCTACTCATGGGATCTCTTTTAGCTTAGTTCATGGTGACGTAATGTCATTTTTACAACAGAAAGTGTGCTAAGCTAACTTAGAGTGGCCTTATAGGTCACAAAATATATATTTTGCCTTAGTCTATAAGCTATGTCTATTAGTGAAGCTGTAATGAACTACTTTGTTTGTGTTATGAAGTCGAGCTTGATCCTAACAACTAGCCATGTTCATACGATCCTTCTACACATGTGATCTCTTTTAGCTAGGTTCAAGGCAAGTAATGTCATTTTAACATGAGAAATTGTGCTAAGCAAACTTAGAGTGGTATCATAGGTCGCAAACTTACCATTTTACCTTACTATATAAACTATGTCTATTGGTGAACCCGTCAGAAATTACTTTGGTTGAGTTATGAAGTCGAGCTTGATGTTAACGTCTAGCCATGTTCATACGATCCTTCTACACATGGGATCTCTTTTATCTTAGTTCATGGCGACATAATGTCATTTTTACAACAGAAAGAGTGGTAAGCCAACATAGAGTGGCCTTATAGGTCACAAAATATAATTATTTTGCCTTAGTCTATAAGCAATATCTATTAGTGAATCCGTAATGAACTACTTTGGTTGTGTTATGAAGTCGAGCTTGATCCTAACAACTAGCCATGTTCATATGATCCTTCTACACATGTGATCTCTTTTAGCTAGGTTTAAGGCAAGTAATGTCATTTTAACATGAGAAATTGTGCTAAGCCAACTTAGAGTGGTATCATAGGTTGCAACCTTACCATTTTACCTTAATATATAAACTATGTCTATTGGTGAACCCGTCAGAAATTACTTTAATTGAGTTATGAAGTCGAGCTTGATTTTAACGTCTAGCCATGTTCATACGATCCTTCTACTCATGGGATCTCTTTTAGCTTAGTTCATGGTGACGTAATGTCATTTTTACAACAGAAAGTGTGCTAAGCTAACTTAGAGTGGCCTTATAGGTCACAAAATATATATTTTGCCTTAGTCTATAAGCTATGTCTATTAGTGAAGCTGTAATGAACTACTTTGTTTGTGTTATGAAGTCGAGCTTGATCCTAACAACTAGCCATGTTCATACGATCCTTCTACACATGTGATCTCTTTTAGCTAGGTTCAAGGCAAGTAATGTCATTTTAACATGAGAAATTGTGCTAAGCAAACTTAGAGTGGTATCATAGGTCGCAAACTTACCATTTTACCTTACTATATAAACTATGTCTATTGGTGAACCCGTCAGAAATTACTTTGGTTGAGTTATGAAGTCGAGCTTGATGTTAACGTCTAGCCATGTTCATACGATCCTTCTACACATGGGATCTCTTTTATCTTAGTTCATGGCGACGTAATGTCATTTTTACAACAGAAAGAGTGGTAAGCCAACATAGAGTGGCCTTATAGGTCACAAAATATAATTATTTTGCCTTAGTCTATAAGCAATATCTATTAGTGAATCCGTAATGAACTACTTTGGTTGTGTTATGAAGTCGAGCTTGATCCTAACAACTAGCCATGTTCATACGATCCTTCTACACATGTGATCTCTTTTAGCTAGGTTTAAGGCAAGTAATGTCATTTTAACATGAGAAATTGTGCTAAGCCAACTTAGAGTGGTATCATAGGTTGCAACCTTACCATTTTACCTTAATATATAAACTATGTCTATTGGTGAACCCGTCAGAAATTACTTTAATTGAGTTATGAAGTCGAGCTTGATGTTAACGTCTAGCCATGTTCATACGATCCTTCTACTCATGGGATCTCTTTTAGCTTAGTTCATGGTGACGTAATGTCATTTTTACAACAGAAAAAATGGTAAGCCAACATAGAGTGGCCTTATAGGTCACAAAATATATATTTTGCCTTAGTCTATAAGCTATGTCTATTAGTAAAGCTATAATGAACTACTTTGGTTGTGTTATGAAGTCGAGCTTGATCCTAACAACTAGCCATGCTCATACGATCTTTCTACACATGTGATCTCTTTTAGCTAGGCTCAAGGCAAGTAATGTCATTTTAACATGAGAAATTGTGCTAAGCCAACTTAGAGTGGTATTATAGGTCGCAACCTTACCATTTTACCTTAATATATAAACTATGTCTATTGGTGAACCCGTCAGAAATTACTTTAATTGAGTTATGAAGTCGTGCTTGATGTTAACGTCTAGCAATGTTCATACGATCCTTCTACACATGGGATCTCTTTTATCTTAGTTCATGGCGTAGTAATGTCATTTTACAACAGAAAGTGTGCTAAGCCAACATAGAGTGGCCTTATAGGTCACAAAATATAAATATTTTGCCTTAGTCTATAAGCTATATCTATTAGTGAATCCGTAATGAACTACTTTGGTTGTGTTATGAAGTCGAGCTTGATCCTAACAACTAGCCATGTTCATACGATCCTTCTACACATGTGATCTCTTTTAGCTAGGTTTAAGGCAAGTAATGTCATTTTAACATGAAAAATTGTGCTAAGCCAACTTAGAGTGGTATTATAGGTCGCAACCTTACCATTTTACCTTAATATATAAACTATGTCTATTGGTGAACCCGTCAGAAATTACTTTAATTGAGTTATGAAGTCGAGCTTGATGTTAACGTCTAGCAATGTTCATACGATCCTTCTACACATGGGATCTCTTTTATCTTAGTTCATGGCGACGTAATGTCATTTTTACAACAGAAAAAATGGTAAGCCAACTTAGAGTGGCCTTATAGGTCACAAAATATATATTTTGCCTTAGTCTATAAGCTATGTCTATTAGTGAAGCTGTAATGAACTACTTTGGTTGTGTTATGAAGTCGAGGTTGATCCTAACAACTAGCCATGTTCATACGATCCTTCTACACATGTGATTGATAAACATGTTTTGTGCGGTGTTTTCTCAAATACCAAACTGTTTATGTAATCAATTGCAGTACAGTATGGTGTCAATCCACTGGGAGAGTAACTAGCAATCAAGATATAATCTACTTATTCTAATCTAAGCCAAATTCGGTTTTAGTGAGTGGTGATCTATCCTAGGTGACAATGAAATCTTAAAACAAAATGCTAAAAATGAAACAAAGTATTAGAATGTAAAACAGAGCATTAAAAGTAAAGCAATAATGAAACTAATAAAGTGCAACACGAAACCTAAAGCAGAGTATTAAAATCACGAAAATTCAATAAGGGAAAAACGGGTTCTCGAGGATTAGGATCAATGATTAGGGTATTCCTAGGGGTTCTAGACTTATCTATCAACCTATTTAGATGACCTCTAAGCAAGGAATCACAAAGTAATCACATTCGCTCTCGCGCAATGGGATCTCTCCTAAAAGACAACCTGACTTGACTCTCGCCCAACGATTGGAAATTCAAGAGGCCTTAAGTATGGACCTTACAAAGCCTAATAACACCCTAGACAATCAATCTCTTGAGCTAGGAAGATGCTATCTTAATTTAAGCATGTTCAAGTGATTCCCCAAACGCCTCTCGGGGGGGATTCACCAAGAGATCGAATTTCAATTGATCAGAAAGAAACAAGCATTAAGAACACTTAAACTAAAGAGATCTAAGACCTTATTTAAACATAGACAAATCTAGAAATCCCTAAGTTTTCCCCTGATCTCACCCTTTCCTCAAGAACCCTAGACTAACTTACTCAGAATTCATGAAATAAAACATAGACTTAAAATCGAAATCTAATTGCATAAAACTTAAAGCTAAAAAATTCGTAAATGCCTTTGTAAAAATAAGAGACTCGAAAATTGCTAGAAAAGATTGTATTTTGAAAGTAGAAATTCTAGTACAATTTATAGATCAAAAGATCTTAAAGAAAAAGGAAAAATACTTAAAGAGAAAAAGGGAAAAATTCCCTTGAAAGAAAAAATGGGAATTTCCTTTTAAAAGTTAAAAGGAAATTTCCCTAAGAAAGAAAAATAGAAAAGAACTAAAAGATAATTGGGCTTGCACAAAGGGGCTTTTGATGGGCCTTTTTCGCAGAGAAGCCCAAAGATTCAATCTTCGTCTAAAGTCTCAGTTCTGGTCCGTAAAGGCACTCGACCAAGTGGTGGTCGAGTGTCATGCTCGAGTGTCGGAGACTCGAGTGACAAATCTTCTAGTTTGCATCTTGAACTTCAACCTTGGACCAGTCGATTCCTCATTGGTCTTCTTGTACTCCGAAATACTTCGTGATAAGCTCCAAAAAGTACCTAAAAGTCCCTTTTATGCAATGTATGCAATGCCCGATACTAATAATGCAAATTATGCTAAAAGGAACCTAAAACAATGATAATAATGCAAGTATGAATGCAAAACATGCTAAATAATGGTCCTAAAATGTGGTAAAATGCAGACACATCAACTCCCCCAAACTTAGTCTTTGCTTGCCCTCAAGCAAATGTGCATCGAACTAAGAAGGAAGAGAAGTTGCTAACAATGGGAACATCTTACTTAAACAAATGACCTGCCAAAATCGAAAAACTGTAACCCACAAGTGAAACCTCATTCTTTTGTAAGAACCACAATTTACTTTCATCAAGGCTTAGCATCAAGACCGATTATTCCCTAACACTTAGTTGGTCTCTTAAGAAATTCAGATTCGAAACCTATTTCTTTCAAGTGCAGTCCGCAAAAGGGGCTATTAATCAAAGACTTTGGGATACAACTTCCTCAAATTCAGCTAGTCACTAATGGTTTAAGCATTTTAGATCACTTCTCAACTCTTTACTCGTTTTTATTGGCTTTAGCTTATCAATGAAGCACGAAAAAGTACGGGTTTACGCACAGTCCCGGTTCACCTTAGGCATCGATGTATTAGCTTTATCAATGAGACGCGAAAAAGTACGGGTTTACGCACAGTCCCGGTTCACTTTAGGCGATATCGAAATGGTTTTATTGATGAAACACAAGAAGGTACGGGTTTACGCACAATCCCCGTTCATCTTAGACCATATATTTTGAGCCGAATTTTTGAGAAGGATGATTCTTATATTCTCCTCATGCTTTTCTTTTTACTTAGCTAGCTGAACCTAAGGAAGGATCTTATGCAATGTATCTCAAGCCCCTAATTTGGAAAATAAAATTCGATTATGAGGTAACAAATCAGGTTCTTTTCGAGACACAACCTAAGTATTGGTTTCAAAGGTTAATGATCTACCTATCAGTGTTCAAGAGGGAAAAACGCAAGTCTAAGAGTTCACTATGGTTACTAGCCAATCAACCTAGCAAGTCTACCTATCTAGCAAGATGATTCCCAAAACTCTAGACTCAATCCTATATGAATGCAATGCAACTACATGAACACTCTGTTTTTGACTTATGCATTTTCGATTTTTTTTGGTTTTTCTATGCCTTAGATGTGATGCAAATGATCAAATGCAAGAATAAAAACTAAGAACCACAGAAAACAAAGTCAAATATCCTCTAGAACCCTCCCCCAAACTTAAATCACACAGTCCCTTGTGTGTATAAAAGTCCAAAAGAGGATCCTAGACCAGCAAGTCAAGTGAAAAATATGCAAAAGCAAGCTAAGTAAAAGAAATGTAAAAGCAAGTCAATTGAAAAATATGCAATGGTATTTATAATGAAAGGAAGGGGTTTTGGTACCTCTTAATGATTCCAGTAATCGGATGCTACATTTCGCATAAGCTCCATGTAGTAGTCATTATGCTTTTGACGCTCGAGCTCAGCTTGCTCGAGCGTGTCTGTCGAGTGTTCGGAATGCTCGACTGATTGGTGCTCGAGCGGTTGGCTCGAGCTTGCTCCTGCTGCATCAAATGGTCTCCTGTATGAGAAGGCTGCTGGGTTAGCTGAGGAACGTCTAGCTGGTGCTGGTTGGTGTTGCCTTTCACGATCCGTGGATATGGAGGCTCTTCTTGGGCGAATAGTTGGTGGTGGTGGTGGTCCGCTGTTTCTTTCTAGAGCTGCAACTCTTCTACTTAGATCATCGTTTTCTTGCCTTCTAGCCTCGTCGCTAGCAGTCAGCTTCTTCACCTTTTTCATCAACCATTTGTTCATTTTCTGCAATAAGCCTATGTGCTTGTGTGCTTCTCGGATTGGTTCTCCTTGACGAGGTGGCATCGTGTATTCTTCAAAACAATATGCCTCGGGATCCACCTCATCGCTGTTTGTTGGTGATGAACTCTGCTGAGGTTCATTGGGGTCGTACAAGGCTTCGAGAGGTGGATTGAAATCCGTGTTTCGCCCCATTCGTATTGTCGTGTACTCCCTGTTTGGCAAGAGCAGAAAAGCGTTTGGTCTAAGTAAATGATGGAAAGAGTAAAGGAGCTTACCTCGAACTTCCATTGTGGCCAAGAATTGACTCCTCCTTAAATGATCGATGTTCATGAACCGAGGGTCAGCCCATTGTGTCTCATCGATTGGCACATTGCACCTTTCCAGAATGCATGTGATAAGTCCGCCAACTGTGATCTTTCCATCACGTTCTCCAGTTTTGTTATCCCTTGCCCAATCTCGGTATGTGACTAATTGGTTGGCAAACTGGATTGTTAATCCAGCATTGTTTCGATCTCCAATAATCGGGGATCCGTCACTCTTTTGACCAACAATGTCTTTAAGAGCAGTCACCAACATCTCCATTTCTCCTAGGTTAATGGTTCCAGTAGTAAAACGTGAGAAAAATGTATTTGCTAGGATTGTTCGAAAATACCTCAACGCCGGGTTTCGGATCAGTGATGCCTTAGATCGGGAGGATGAGAATCTGCTCCTTGTTGATGCAATCGACCTCCACACATCATCCAACTCAGCTCTATCGAAATCGGGTCCATAATTTTCGGACTCGGCCTTCGGGAACTCGAAGAGGTCCCTAAGTGCTTTGAATGTCATTCGATAGTCCCTTCCTCTTATTGCAAAGAAGATGTAACCGCCACCTTGCTTTCTTTGGAGATTCTCGTTTTCAGCATCGTATAGAACGATTTGAACCGTTGCTAAAAACTGAAGAGTCTCTTCTTTGTAAGCTCTTTGTGGATATTGCACAAATGTGGACAGCCCGCAATTTTGCAACATGAGATCCACATCTCTTGTTATCCCCATTGCGGTTAGCGCTTCCTTGCATGGATAGCGGGTACCTAAAAAATCCATCCTTCGCAGATCGCTTAGTGCCCTTGCCGAATTATGCCTCTCCTTCATTTCTTTCTCTCTTTTTCCGGCAAGAACTATCTCTCTTGCTTCTGCCGCCTCTCCTTCACCATATCCATCTTCACGGAGTGTTTCAGCAGCAAGGTCTGGGTCCAATTCGTCTTCATCCATGTATTCTTCTCTTTCTTCCGACTCATTCTCAGACTGCACTTCCATCCTCTTCTTCTCTTTTCTGCCGGGTCTGCTTGCGGCCATGGAAGACTCTCCTTGTAAAGGATTGCTTCTGGATCGAGCATTATTTTTGGCTCTGAGGCGGAGGAGGTTGGCTTTGTTGGATTTTCCGTCTGTCATGGTGAAAGTAGGTCGGAGGAAGAGCAAGTATTCGGACACTCGAACAAGACACTCGAGCAGAGGTGATCGAGTGTAGTGGATGAACAAAAAGAGGGACGATTTGCTTCTGTAAAAGAGAGAACAACTTAGAGAGAAATGTTAGAGAGAGAATGTATTTCGTGTGAATGGAAGGAGAGAGGCTCCTCCTTCTTTTATAGAGGAGAAAAAACAAGGGGGAGCCTTTTCAAATTCAAAATTTGAACTTGGATTAAATCAAATCTTTTTGAATTAAATGGAAAAGATATTGCATTAAAGAAAGATTTAACCCATTTTTCGGAGTAAATGTCTCCCCTTTCTCAGCTTTTGGCAGTTATAGGCTTGGAGGTATGTGAATAGGCATGAAGGCGGGACGCTCGAGCCTGACACTCGAGCAGGTTTGGTCGAGTGTCAGTCTGCCAAAAGCTGGCTGATGCTCGAGTGGGACACTCGACCAGGCGTGGTCGAGTGTTGTCCCATCTTGTCGGTTTTGACCCTACTTATCCTATGTGGGCCCTATTTTCCTGCAAAAGAGACCCAAAAGACCTTCCAAGTGCATGTAAGTCGAAATAGATGTATGAAAATATGATAAAATAGCAAATTTGTAAGTAAATATGCGAAAAGAAAGAAATTGAATGTATATACAGAGGATACCTTTGGGATTGCCTCCCAACTGCGCTTGTTTATAGTCTCAAGCTCGACTTTCCTCCTTTTTATTGGAGAGGAGGTGGTTCATCGAGCAGAACCGAAGTTCCCTCGGGAATCGTGCTTTTTGCCAAGTAAGGCTTTACTCTATGACCGTTTACAGTGAATCCTTCTCCATTGCTATTGGCTAAAGTGACTGCTCCATAAGGTAAAACTTGTAATACTTTGAACGGACCAGACCACTTTGATCGTAGCTTTCCCGGAAATAGCTTAAGTCTTGAGTTAAAGAGTAGCACTTGATCACCAACTTTGATTGTTTTTTGCTGGATCTTTTTGTCATGAGCTGCTTTTGTTCGATCCTTGTATGCTTTTGAGCTGTCATATGCTTCGAGTCTGATTTCTTCGAGTTCATGTAAGTCCATCTGCCTCTTCTCTTGTGCTGTCTTGATATCAAAATTCAAGAGTTTGGTTGCCCAAATCGATTTGTACTCTATCTCAACTGGTAAATGGCATGATTTTCCATAGAGTAATTGAAAAGGTGTGCGGCCAATAGGTGTTTTGAAAGCAGTCCTATAGGCCCAAAGAGTATCATCCAATTTGGCGGCCCAATCACGTTTGGACAGCCCAACTATCTTCATCAAAATTGATTTAATTTGTCTATTAGAGACTTCAACTTGTCCGCTGGTTTGAGGATGATAAGGAGTTGCCACTTTGTGTTTAACCCCGTGTTTTCTAAGTAAATTTTCGAAAACCTTGTTGACAAAATGGGATCCTCCATCGCTAATCACAACTCTTGGCACACCAAATCTGGGAAATATAATGTGTTTGAAGAGTTTAAGTACCACCTTCGCATCGTTTGTAGGAGCTGCAATAGCTTCTACCCATTTAGAGACATAATCCACAGCAACCAAAATGTAACTGTTTCCTAAGGAAGGAGGCTTAAAT
This sequence comes from Lepidium sativum, assembly GCA_023374145.1. NCBI lineage: Eukaryota > Viridiplantae > Streptophyta > Magnoliopsida > Brassicales > Brassicaceae > Lepidium > Lepidium sativum. Next base: position 36,041 of record JAKUCM010001663.1, read on the forward strand.
GGTCCCATGAAATCGATTCCCCAACAGTCAAACACTTCTATCTCCAAGATCGGATTCTGCGGCATTTCATTCCTCTTGGTTATACTGCCCATTCTTTGGCAGCAATCACATCTGGATATGAACTCTTGGCAGTCTTTAAAAATCGATGGCCACCATAACCCGGATTGAAGGATTTTCTGTGCTGTTTTGAATGCAGCAAAGTGTCCCCCATAAGTAGATCCATGACAATGTTCCAAAATTCCATTGACTTCCTCTTCTGATACACATCTTCTGAATAGTCCATCAGATCCTTGCTTGTAGAGATAAGGCTCATCCCAAAAATACTGCCTTACATCCCTAAAAAATTTCTTTCTTTGATGATAATTCAAGGTTTTAGGCAGCTCTCCTCCGACCAAATAGTTTACCAAATCGGCATACCATGGTAAACATGTTCCCATAAACTTCGATCCGATCGAAAAACGCCTTCTTTGTCTGTGGGTTTGACACTCGAGCAGGTGGTGCTCGAGTGTCATGGTCGAGTATTCGGTGGAAAAACTCAACAGCTGCTCTTCAGGCATAGAATCGTTCATTGGAAGGGTTTCTTCAACCTGTATTCTTGATAAGTGATCAGCAACACCGTTTTCAACCCCTGGTTTATCGACTATCTCCATGTCGAATTCTTGTAGCAACAAAATCCATCTAAGCAGCCTAGGCTTAGCATCCTTCTTTTTCATCAAGTATCTCAGAGCTGCATGATCAGTATGCACAACAACTTTTGATCCAACCAGATAGGACCGGAATTTCTCAAAGGCGAACACAACTGCAAGCAATTCCTTCTCCGTGGTGGCGTATTTCACCTGGGCTTCGTCTAGTGTTCTACTAGCATAGTAGATCACATTCAGTTTCTTGTCTATCTTCTGTCCTAGAACTGCTCCAACAGCATAGTCACTAGCATCACACATTATCTCAAAAGGGAGATTCCAATTGGGTGCTTGAACTATTGGTGCTGTTATCAAGGCGTCTTTGAGTTCGAGAAAAGCCTTGAGGCATTCCTCGTCAAAGACGAAATCTGCCTCCTTACAAAGGAGACGAGTCAAAGGTCTAGCAGTTTTCGAAAAGTCTTTGATGAACCGCCTATAGAATCCTGCATGTCCCAAGAAACTCCTAATGTCTTTGACAGTTTTCGGTGGTTGTAACTGAACCATAACCTCTATCTTGGCTTTGTCGACTTCAATGCCCCTTTCAGAAATCTTATGTCCTAAAACGATCCCTTCTTTCACCATAAAGTGGCATTTCTCCCAATTAAGCACTAAATCCGTCTCAACGCACCTAGATAGAACCCTGCACAAATTTGACAAACAAGAGGAGAAGGAAGAACCATAGACAGAGAAATCGTCCATGAACACTTCGACCATCTCCTCAATCAGATCCGAAAATATAGAAGTCATGCAACGTTGAAAAGTAGCAGGTGCATTACAAAGACCAAATGGCATTCTCCTATATGCAAATGTACCATAAGGGCAAGTAAAGGTTGTTTTTTTCCTGATCATTTGGATGTATAGGGATTTGGAAAAATCCACTATATCCATCAAGGAAACAATAATATGAATGATTAGCCAACCTTTCAAGCATTTGGTCTATGAATGGCAAAGGATAATGATCTTTTCTAGATGCAGAATTCAATTTCCTAAAATCAATGCACATTCTATGTCCTGTAATGGTTCTAGTTGAAATCAAGTCATCATTTTCGTTTCTAATGACAGTGACCCCTCCCTTTTTAGGCACACAATGCACAGGAGACACCCATTTACTATCAGAAATAGGATAGATTATATCAGCATCTAACAGTTTTAAAATTTCTTTCTTAACGACCTCCTTTAAATTTGGATTCAATCTCCTTTGAGGTTCCCTGCTAGAATAAGATTCATTTTCAAGGTGAATTCTGTGTGTGCATAAATCGGGAGAGATCCCTCTAATGTCAGACAGTGAGTATCCTAAGGCTTTTCTAAACCGTCTTAATTCAGAAAGCAACATATTTAACTCATCATCACTCAATGCATTATTTACTATTACTGGATAAGTAGAGTTAGATCCAAGAAATGCGTACCTGAGCCCGGAGGGGAGTGGTTTGAGTTCCACTTTCGGCGATTTGAGCTCCGACCAGTCATCATCGAGCGGACACTCGACCTTAGTGTGGTCGAGTGTTATGGTCGAGTGTTGATTCCTAGAGGCTAAATCGGAATGCTCGAGCAGGTGGTGCTCGAGTGTTGAGGTCGAGTGTAAAGTTTCGAACTGTTTTTCACCTTTCAGTGATCTGCAAGAGTCCAACAGGCTTTTGTAGACCTCAGTTTCTTCGTATATGTATCCATCACAACCGTCTTTTATCAAAGCAGTACCAAGGTGGTCTTTCTCCATCAATTCTCCAAACAGGTCCTTTGAAAGATAATCTATTTCTTGTACCACGAACAGTTGACCCTCAATGGTCGGTTTTTTCATTATGTCACTAATGCTGAAAGTCATCTTGAAATCTTTCCCAAGGTTGAGTTCGATTTCTCCTTTTGGCACATTGATCACAGCTCCTGCAGTGGCTAAGAAGGGCCTTCCAAACAGCAAAGGGTCCTTTGGTTCTTCTCCCATATCTAGAACAACGAAATCCGTGGGGATTTCTACTCCTCCAACCCGAACTGGTAAATCTTCTAGAATTCCGTGTGGAATCCTAACCGATCTGTCAGCTAGTACCAAAGATATCTTACAAGACTTGTATCTATCGAACCCTAATCGTTTGGCGACTGTTAGAGGCATTAGGCTGATTGATGCCCCCTAAATCACACAAGCAACTCCTGAATGTGAGAGGTCCGAGCGAACATGGAATTGTGAATGTTCCTGGATCATCGAGCTTCTTAGGCACAACCTTTCTTTGTATAATAGCACTGACCTCGTGAGTTAGCACAACCGTCCCTTCAACTTCTTGTGTTCTGTCCTTGACTGCTTCTTTCAAAAACTTCTGGTAAGGGGGCATTAGCATAAAGGCGTCTAGAATTGGTATTTTCACTTCAACGTCCCTCATCTGTTTTTCAAAGAGAGCTTTGTACTTGTCTGCAACATCCTTTTTGAATCTCTGTGGAAAAGGAAGTTGTGGTTTGAAAGGAGGTGGAGCAAACGTCTTTTTGGGTCTTTTTGTATATTGGTTGTGTTTCTAGGCTGATCTTCGGACACTCGAGCAGGTGGTGCTCGAGTGTGTTGGTCGAGTGTCACGGATTTTGGCTTTTTCGTGCTGATTTCTGTCTGTTCTTCGACCAAATCATCCTCCCCTTCTAGAAGGACACTGTCCTCAGTGTTCTCTGTTGGTTCAGCACGAATTAGCAATTCACGGCCACTACGGAGTGTAATGGCGTTGGCGTGATACTCTTTAGGATTTTGAACAGCTTTTCCAGGTAGCTGTCCGGTTTGTTTGTTGGTTGATGAAGATCCTTGTTGATTCTCTACATATTTGAGACGAGCATTGAGAGTCTCAAATTTGCAGTTGAGTTCATTATGTGAAGCATCGATCTTAGCATGTACTTCAGCAAATTTCCGTGTTAATTCGGAAGCGCTGGCTGTCTGTCCCTTTAGTATCTGCTGCAAGATGTCCATCACTTCAGGTGTTTGTTGTGGTGGTTGGGTGTTGTATCCAGTAGGTGGTAGGTGGTGTGTTTGCTGGTACTGTTGTTTGGGTATGAATGGTTTTGATTGTGGTTGCGGATGTGGTTTGGGTGGGTACACCTGGTCGTTTGGATTTGCTACATTTGTGTTTCTGTAGGATAGGTTGGGGTTAGGTTTATAGCTGTTGAATTGTCTGAAATTGTTGCTTTGGTTCTGTACGAAATTGACCTCTTCAACCTCGTCATCCTCTTCTTCAACCCGTTCTGTTTCACTGACATGGTGTACTTGCTTATGGTGAGCTGAAAGTAGCTTGTCTAGTTTGTCTTGTATGGCTTTGAGCTCCTTTCTACTAACCATATCTGAATCCGTTACGCCTCTAGGAGTTCGATCATAGTCTTCACTGTATTGGCCGTCTGCTTGAGCTAAATTCTCCACTAATTCCCATCCATCATCGACATCTTTATTCAGAAAATTCCCATTGCTGGCTGTATCTAGCAACATGCGTATCTTTGGGATCACGCCTCTGTAGAGAGTACTGAGAAGGGACTCAGTAGTGAAACCGTGATGAGGGCATTGCGATTGGTACATCTTGAATCGTTCCCAAGCCTCAGAGAATGTTTCTGAATGGTTTTGCTTAAAACCTGAGATGGAATTGCGAAGTTTCGCAGTTCTGGAATTTGAAAAGAATTTGCCTAGAAATGCTTCTTTGCAGGCGTCCCATGATGTGATAGATCCTTGTGGCAAGTGTTTTTCCCATAGATGTGCTTTGTCTCCAAGAGAGAAAGGAAACAATCGCAATTTCAGAGCATCCTCACTAACCCCGTTTATTTTTGTCAGACTGGTTAGTCTTTCAAATTCATCAAGATGATCAAGTGGGTCCTCAGAAGGTAAACCATGAAATTTACTGTTCTGAACCATGGAGATCATTCCACTCTTAATCTCAAAGTTGTTGTTGGCGATGGCTGGTGGGACAATTCCATGGCGTTGAGTGTGGATACTGGGAGCATCACCGGCACCAATGTGTCTAATTCTCCTAGGACGAGTTCCTAGTTCAGTAGCTTGTACTTGTTCTTCCATGTTAACCTGATCCGTGTATTCTTCGTTTAATCTGTTCCGTTGTTCTCGTAAGTATTCACGAGGCAAACGGTCTATTCTGTCAGAGTATGGAATGAGGTCTTCACTTCCACGGGATCTGGTATTCATGCAAGTGATTTGTTTCGTCGGAAATGACACTCGAGCAGGTGGTGCTCGAGTGTAGTGATCGAGTGTTTCTTGGTTTTGCTAGAGCTTTCTGGATACAGAAGAAAAATCAACGAGCTCGAGTTGTGTTGGTCGAGTTTGTTGATCGAGTGTACCTGAAAACAAAGAGAAAACCAGAAACGTTTTTAGAATAATAGGGTAATAAAACTTAGTCTCAGAAAAGTGATTTTCCTAATTGTAGCTAACTAATCCCAGTTGGCAACGGCGCCAATTTGGTAAACAAGTTTTGTGCGGTGTTTTCTCAAATACCAAACTGTTTATGTAATCAATTGCAGTACAGTATGGTGTCAATCCACTGGGAGAGTAACTAGCAATCAAGATATAATCTACTTATTCTAATCTAAGCCAGATTCGGTTTTAGCAAGTGGTGATCTATCCTAGGTGATAATGAAATCTAAAAAATGCTAAAAATGAAACAGAGTATTAGAATGTAAGACAGAGCATTAAAAGTAAAGCAATAATGAAATTAATAAAGTGCAACACAAAATCTCAACCTAAAGCAGAGTATTAAAATCACGAAAATTCAATAAGGGAAAAACGGGTTCTCGAGGATTAGGATCAATGATTAGGGTATTCCTAGGGGTTCTAGACTTATCTATCAACCTATTTAGATGACCTCTAAGCAAGGAATCACAAAGTAATCACATTCGCTCCGCGCAATGGGATCTCTCCTAAAAGACAACCTGACTTGACTCTCGCCCAACGATTGGAAATTCAAGAGGCCTTAAGTATGGACCTTACAAAGCCTAATAACACCCTAGACAATCAATCTCTTGAGCTAGGAAGATGCTATCTTAATTTAAGCATGTTCAAGTGATTCCCCAAACGCCTCTCGGGGGGGATTCACCAAGAGATCGAATTTCAATTGATCAGAAAGAAACAAGCATTAAGAACACTTAAACTAAAGAGATCTAAGACCTTATTTAAACATAGACAAATCTAGAAATCCCTAAGTTTTCCCCTGATCTCACCCTTTCCTCAAGAACCCTAGACTAACTTACTCAGAATTCATGAAATAAAACATAGACTTAAAATCGAAATCTAATTGCATAAAACTTAAAGCTAAAAAATTCGTAAATGCCTTTGTAAAAATAAGAGACTCGAAAATTGCTAGAAAAGATTGTATTTTGAAAGTAGAAATTCTAGTACAATTTATAGATCAAAAGATCTTAAAGAAAAAGGAAAAATACTTAAAGAGAAAAAGGGAAAAATTCCCTTGAAAGAAAAAATGGGAATTTCCTTTTAAAAGTTAAAAGGAAATTTCCCTAAGAAAGAAAAATAGAAAAGAACTAAAAGATAATTGGGCTTGCACAAAGGGGCTTTTGATGGGCCTTTTTCGCAGAGAAGCCCAAAGATTCAATCTTCGTCTAAAGTCTCAGTTCTGGTCCGTAAAGGCACTCGACCAAGTGGTGGTCGAGTGTCATGCTCGAGTGTCGGAGACTCGAGTGACAAATCTTCTAGTTTGCATCTTGAACTTCAACCTTGGACCAGTCGATTCCTCATTGGTCTTCTTGTACTCCGAAATACTTCGTGATAAGCTCCAAAAAGTACCTAAAAGTCCCTTTTATGCAATGTATGCAATGCCCGATACTAATAATGCAAATTATGCTAAAAGGAACCTAAAACAATGATAATAATGCAAGTATGAATGCAAAACATGCTAAATAATGGTCCTAAAATGTGGTAAAATGCAGACACATCAGTTAACCCGTCAGAAATTACTTTGGTTGAGTTATGAAGTCGAGCTTGATGTTAACATCTAGCAATGTTCATACGATCCGTCTACACATGGGATCTCTTTTATCTTAGTTCATGGCGACGTAATGTCATTTTTACAACAGAAAGAGTGGTAAGCCAACTTAGAGTGGCCTCATAGGTCACAAAATTTATATTTTGCCTTAGTCTATAAGCTATGTCTATTAGTGAAGCTGTAATGAACTACTTTGGTTGTGTTATAAAGTCGAGCTTGATCCTAACAACTAGCCATGTTCAATACGATCCTTCTACACATGTGATCTCTTTTAGCTAGGTTCAAGGCAAGTAATGTCATTTTAACGAGAAGAATTATGCTAAGCCAACTTAGAGTGGTATCATAGGTGGCAACCTTACCATTTTACCTTACTATATAAACTATGTCTATTGGTGAACCCGTCAGAAATTACTTTGGATTAGTTATGAAGTCGAGCTTGATGTTAACGTCTAGCCATGTTCATACGATCCTTCCACACATGGGATCTCTTTTATCTTAGTTTATGGCGACGTAATGTCATTTTTACAAGAGAAAGTGTGCTAAGCCAACTTAGAGTGGCCTCATAGGTCACAACATTTCTATTTTGCCTTAGTCTATAAGCTATGTTTATTCGTAAACCCGTAATGCACTACTTTGGTTGTGTTATGAAGTCGAGCATGATCCTAACAATTAGCCATGTTCATACGATCCTTCTACACATGTGATCTCTTTTAGCTAGGTTCAAGGCAAGTAATGTCATTTTAACATGAGAAATTGTGCTAAGGCAACTTTGAGTGGTATCATAGTTCGCGACCTTACCATTTTACCTTAATATATAAACTATGTCTAATGGTGAACCCGTCAGAAATTACTTTGGTTGAGTTATCAAGTCGAGCTTGATGTTAACGTCTATCAATGTTCACACGATCCTTCTACACATGGGATCTCTTTTAGCTTAGTTCATGGCGACGTAATGTCATTTTTACAACAGAAAGTGTGCTAAGCCAACTTAGAGTGGCCTTATAGGTCACAAAATTTATACTTTGCCATAGTCTATAAGCTATGTCTATTAGTGAAGCCGTAATGAACTACTTTGGTTGTGTTATGAAGTCGAGCTTGATCCTAACAACTAGCCATGTTCATACGATCCTTCTACACATGTGATCTCTTTTAGCTAGGTTCAAGGCAAGTAATGTCATTTTAACAGGAGAAATTGTGCTAAGGCAACTTTGAGTGGTATCATAGTTCGCGACCTTACCATTTTACCTTAATATATAAACTATGTCTAATGGTGAACCCGTCAGAAATTACTTTGGTTGAGTTATGAAGTCGAGCTTGATGTTAACGTCTATCAATGTTCACACGATCCTTCTACACATGGGATCTCTCTTAGCTTAGTTCATGGCGACGTAATGTCTTTTTTACAACAGAAAGTGTGCTAAGCCAACTTAGAGTGGCCTTATGGGTCACAAAATTTATACTTTGCCATAGTCTATAAGCTATGTCTATTAGTGAAGCCGTAATGAACTACTTTGGTTATGTTATGAAGTCGAGCTTGATCCTAACAACTAGCCATGTTCATACGATCCTTCTACACATGTGATCTCTTTTAGCTAGGTTCAAGGCAAGTAATGTCATTTTAGCAGGAGAAATTGTGCTAAGCAACCTTAGAGTGGTATCATAGGTCGCAACCTTACCATTTTACCTTACTATATAAACTATGTCTATTGGTTAACCCGTCAGAAATTACTTTGGTTGAGTTATGAAGTCGAGCTTGATGTTAACATCTAGCAATGTTCATACGATCCGTCTACACATGGGATCTCTTTTATCTTAGTTCATGGCGACGTAATGTCATTTTTACAACAGAAAGAGTGGTAAGCCAACTTAGAGTGGCCTCATAGGTCACAAAATTTATATTTTGCCTTAGTCTATAAGCTATGTCTATTAGTGAAGCTGTAATGAACTACTTTGGTTGTGTTATAAAGTCGAGCTTGATCCTAACAACTAGCCATGTTCATACGATCCTTCTACACATGTGATCTCTTTTAGCTAGGTTCAAGGCAAGTAATGTCATTTTAACATGAGAAATTATGCTAAGCCAACTTAGAGTGGTATCATAGGTGGCAACCTTACCATTTTACCTTACTATATAAACTATGTCTATTGGTGAACCCGTCAGAAATTACTTTGGATTAGTTATGAGGTCGAGCTTGATGTTAACGTCTAGCCATGTTCATACGATCCTTCTACACATGTGATCTCTTTTATCTTAGTTCATGGCGACGTAATGTCATTTTTACAACAGAAAGTGTGCTAAGCCAACTTAGAGTGGCCTCATAGGTCACAACATTTCTATTTTGCCTTAGTCTATAAGCTATGTTTATTCGTAAACCCGTAATGCACTACTTTGGTTGTGTTATAAAGTCGAGCATGATCCTAACAATTAGCCATGTTCATACGATCCTTCTACACATGTGATCTCTTTTAGCTAGGTTCAAGGCAAGTAATGTCATTTTAACATGAGAAATTGTGCTAAGGCAACTTTGAGTGGTATCATAGTTCGCGACCTTACCATTTTACCTTAATATATAAACTATGTCTAATGGTGAACCCGTCAGAAATTACTTTGGTTGAGTTATCAAGTCGAGCTTGATGTTAACGTCTATCAATGTTCACACGATCTTTCTACACATGGGATCTCTTTTAGCTTAGTTCATGGCGACGTAATGTCATTTTTACAACAGAAAGTGTGCTAAGCCAACTTAGAGTGGCCTTATAGGTCACAAAATTTATACTTTGCCATAGTCTATAAGCTATGTCTATTAGTGAAGCCGTAATGAACTACTTTGGTTGTGTTATGAAGTCGAGCTTGATCCTAACAACTAGCCATGTTCATACGATCCTTCTACACATGTGATCTCTTTTAGCTAGGTTCAAGGCAAGTAATGTCATTTTAACAGGAGAAATTGTGCTAAGGCAACTTTGAGTGGTATCATAGTTCGCGACCTTACCATTTTACCTTAATATATAAACTATGTCTAATGGTGAACCCGTCAGAAATTACTTTGGTTGAGTTATCAAGTCGAGCTTGATGTTAACGTCTATCAATGTTCACACGATCCTTCTACACATCGCATCTCTTTTAGCTTAGTTCATGGCGACGTAATGTCATTTTTACAACAGAAAGTGTGCTAAGCCAACTTAGAGTGGCCTTATAGGTCACAAAATTTATACTTTGCCTTAGTCTATAAGCTATGTCTATTAGTGAAGCCGTAATGAACTACTTTAGTTGTGTTATGAAGTCGAGCTTGATCCTAACAACTAGCCATGTTCATACGATCCTTCTACACATGTGATCTCTTTTAGCTAGGTTCAAGGCAAGTAATGTCATTTTAACATGAGAAATTATGCTAAGCCAACTTAGAGTGGTATCATAGGTGGCAACCTTACCATTTTACCTTACTATATAAACTATGTCTATTGGTGAACCCGTCAGAAATTACTTTGGATTAGTTATGAAGTCGAGCTTGATGTTAACGTCTAGCCATGTTCATACGATTCTTTTACACATGTGATCTCTTTTATCTTAGTTCATGGCGACGTAATGTCATTTTTACAACAGAAAGTGTGCTGCCAACTTAGAGTGGCCTCATAGGTCACAACATTTCTATTTTGCCTTAGTCTATAAGCTATGTTTATTCGTAAACCCGTAATGCACTACTTTGGTTGTGTTATAAAGTCGAGCATGATCCTAACAATTAGCCATGTTCATACGATCCTTCTACACATGTGATCTCTTTTAGCTAGGTTCAAGGCAAGTAATGTCATTTTAACATGAGAAATTGTGCTAAGGCAACTTTGAGTGGTATCATAGTTCGCGACCTTTACCATTTTACCTTAATATATAAACTATGTCTAATGGTGAACCCGTCAGAAATTACTTTGGTTGAGTTATCAAGTCGAGCTTGATGTTAACGTCTATCAATGTTCACCACGATCTTTCTACACATGGGATCTCTTTTAGCTTAGTTCATGGCGACGTAATGTCATTTTTACAACAGAAAGTGTGCTAAGCCAACTTAGAGTGGCCTTATAGGTCACAAAATTTATACTTTGCCATAGTCTATAAGCTATGTCTATTAGTGAAGCCGTAATGAACTACTTTGGTTGTGTTATGAAGTCGAGCTTGATCCTAACAACTAGCCATGTTCATACGATCCTTCTACACATGTGATCTCTTTTAGCTAGGTTCAAGGCAAGTAATGTCATTTTAACAGGAGAAATTGTGCTAAGGCAACTTTGAGTGGTATCATAGTTCGCGACCTTACCATTTTACCTTAATATATAAACTATGTCTAATGGTGAACCCGTCAGAAATTACTTTGGTTGAGTTATCAAGTCGAGCTTGATGTTAACGTCTATCAATGTTCACACGATCCTTCTACACATGGCATCTCTTTTAGCTTAGTTCATGGCGACGTAATGTCATTTTTAGAACAGAAAGTGTGCTAAGCCAACTTAGAGTGGCCTTATAGGTCACAAAATTTATACTTTGCCTTAGTCTATAAGCTATGTCTATTAGTGAAGCCGTAATGAACTACTTTAGTTGTGTTATGAAGTCGAGCTTGATCCTAACAACTAGCCATGTTCATACGATCCTTCTACACATGTGATCTCTTTTAGCTAGGTTTAAGGCAAGTAATGTCATTTTAACATGAGAAATTGTGCTAAGCCAACTTAGAGTGGTATCATAGGTCGCAACCTTACCATTTTACCTTAATATATAAACTATGTCTATTGGTGAACCCGTCAGAAATTACTTTAATTGAGTTATGAAGTCGAGCTTGATGTTAACGTCTAGCTATGTTCATACGATCCTTCTACTCAAGGGATCTCTTTTAGCTTAGTTCATGGCGACGTAATGTCATTTTTACAACAGAAAGTGTGCTAAGCCAACATAGAGTGGCCTTATAGGTCACAAAATATATATTTTGCCTTAGTCTATAAGCTATATCTATTAGTGAACCCGTATTGAACTACTTTGGTTGTGTTATGAAGTCGAGCTTGATCCTAACAACTAGCCATGTTCATACGATCCTTCTACACATGTGATCTCTTTTAGCTAGGTTCAAGGCAAGTAATGTCATTTTAACATGAGAAATTGTGCTAAGCAACCTTAGAGTGGTATCATAGGTCGCAACCTTACCATTTTACCTTAATATATAAACTATGTCTAATGGTGAACCCGTCATAAATTACTTTGGTTGAGTTATCAAGTCGAGCTTGATGTTAACGTCTATCAATGTTCACACGATCCTTCTACACATGGGATCTCTTTTAGCTTAGTTCATGGCGACGTAATGTCATTTTTACAACATAAAGTGTGCTAAGCCAACTTAGAGTGGCCTTATAGGTCACAATATTTATATTTTTCCTTAGTCTATAAGCTATGTCTATTAGTGAAGCTGTAATGAACTACTTTGGTTGTGTTATGAAGTCGAGCTTGATCCTAACAACTAGCCATGTTCATACGATCCTTCTACACATGTGATCTCTTTTACCTAGGTTCAAGGCAAGTAATGTCATTTTAACATGAGAAATTGTGCTAAGCAACCTTAGAGTGGTATCATAGGTCGCAACCTTACCATTTTACCTTACTATATAAACTATGTCTATTGGTTAACCCGTCAGAAATTACTTTGGTTGAGTTATGAAGTCGAGCTTGATGTTAACGTCTAGCCATGTTCATACGATCCTTCTACTCAAGGGATCTCTTTTAGCTTAGTTCATGGTGACGTAATGTCATTTTTACAACAGAAAGTGTGCTAAGCTAACTTAGAGTGGCCTTATAGGTCACAAAATATATATTTTGCCTTAGTATATAAGCTATGTCTATTAGTGAAGCTGTAATGAACTACTTTAGTTGTGTTATGATGTCGAGCTTGATCCTAACAACAGAAAGTGTGCTAAGCTAACTTAGAGTGGCCTTATAGGTCACAAAATATATATTTTGCCTTAGTCTATAAGCTATGTCTATTAGTGAAGCTGTAATGAACTACTTTGGTTGTGTTATGAAGTCGAGCTTGATCCTAACAACTAGCCATGTTCATACGATCCTTCTACACATGTGATCTCTTTTAGCTAGGTTCAAGGCAAGTAATGTCATTTTAACATGAGAAATTGTGCTAAGCCAACTTAGAGTGGTATCATAGGTCGCAACCTTACCATTTTACCTTAATATATAAACTATGTCTATTGGTGAACCCGTCAGAAATTACTTTAATTGAGTTATGAAGTCGAGCTTGATGTTAACGTCTAGTTATGTTCATACGATCCTTCTACTCATGGGATCTCTTTTAGCTTATTTCATGGTGACGTAATGTCATTTGTACAACAGAAAGTGTGCTAAGCTAACTTAGAGTGGACTTATAGGTCACAAAATATATACTTTGCCTTAGTCTATAAGCTATGTCTATTAGTGAAGCCGTAATGAACTACTTTGGTTGTGTTATGAAGTCGAGCTTGATCCTAACAACTAGCCATGTTCATACGATCCTTCTACACATGTGATCTCTTTTAGCTAGGTTTAAGGCAAGTAATGTCATTTTAACATGAGAAATTGTGCTAAGCCAACTTAGAGTGGTATCATAGGTCGCAACCTTACCATTTTACCTTAATATATAAACTATGTCTATTGGTGAACCCGTCAGAAATTACATTAATTGAGTTATAAAGTCGAGCTTGATGTTATAGTCTAGCCATGTTCATACGATCCTTCTACTCATGGGATCTCTTTTAGCTTAGTTCATGGCGACGTAATGTCATTTTTACAACAGAAAGTGTGCTAAGCCAACATAGAGTGGCCTTATAGGTCACAAAATATATATTTTGCCTTAGTCTATAAGCTATATCTATTAGTGAACCCGTAATGAACTACTTTGGTTGTGTTATGAAGTCGAGCTTGATCCTAACAACTAGCCATGTTCATACGATCCTTCTACACATGTGATCTCTTTTAGCTAGGTTCAAGGCAAGTAATGTCATTTTAACATGAGAAATTGTGCTAAGCAACCTTAGAGTGGTATCATAGGTCGCAACCTTACCATTTTACCTTAATATATAAACTATGTCTAATGGTGAACCCGTCAGAAATTACTTTGGTTGAGTTATCAAGTCGAGCTTGATGTTAACGTCTATCAATGTTCACACGATCCTTCTACACATGGGATCTCTTTTAGCTTAGTTCATGGTGACGTAATGTCATTTTCACAACATAAAGTGTGCTAAGCCAACTTAGAGTGGCCTTATAGGTCACAATATTTATATTTTTCCTTAGTCTATAAGCTATGTCTATTAGTGAAGCTGTAATGAACTACTTTGGTTGTGTTATGAAGTCGAGCTTGATCCTAACAACTAGCCATGTTCATACGATCCTTCTACACATGTGATCTCTTTTACCTAGGTTCAAGGCAAGTAATGTCATTTTAACATGAGAAATTGTGCTAAGCAACCTTAGAGTGGTATCATAGGTCGCAACCTTACCATTTTACCTTACTATATAAACTATGTCTATTGGTTAACCCGTCAGAAATTACTTTGGTTGACTTATGAGGTCGAGCTTGATGTTAACGTCTAGTTATGTTCATACGATCCTTCTACTCATGGGATCTCTTTTAGCTTATTTCATGGTGAAGTAATGTCATTTGTACAACAGAAAGTGTGCTAAGCTAACTTAGAGTGGCCTTATAGGTCACAAAATATATACTTTGCCTTAGTCTATAAGCTATGTCTATTAGTGAAGCCGTAATGAACTACTTTGGTTGTGTTATGAAGTCGAGCTTGATCCTAACAACTAGCCATGTTCATACGATCCTTCTACACATGTGATCTCTTTTAGCTAGGTTTGAGGCAAGTAATGTCATTTTAACATGAAAAATTGTGCTAAGCCAACTTAGAGTGGTATCATAGGTCGCAACCTTACCATTTTACCTTAATATATAAACTATGTTTAATGGTGAACCCGTCAGAAATTACTTTGGTTGAGTTATCAAGTCGAGCTTGATGTTAACGTCTATCAATGTTCACACGATCCTTCTACACATGGGATCTCTTTTAGCTTAGTTCATGGCGACGTAATGTCATTTTTACAACAGAAAGTGTGCTAAGCAAACTTAGAGTGGCCTTATAGGTCACAAAATATATACTTTGCCTTAGTCTATAAGCTATGTCTATTAGTGAAGCCGTAATGAACTACTTTGGTTGTGTTATGAAGTCGAGCTTGATCCTAACAACTAGCCATGTTCATACGATCCTTCTACACATGTGATCTCTTTTAGCTAGGTTTAAGGCAAGTAATGTCATTTTAACATGTGAAATTGTGCTAAGCCAACTTAGTGTGGTATCATAGGTCGCAACCTTACCATTTTACCTTAATATATAAACTATGTCTATTGGTGAACCCGTCAGAAATTACTTTAATTGAGTTATGAAGTCGAGCTTGATGTTAACGTCTAGCCATGTTCATACGATCCTTACACACATGGGATCTCTTTTATCTTAGTTCATGGCGACGTAATGTCATTTTTACAACAGAAAGAGTGGTAAGCCAACTTTGAGTGGCCTGATAGGTCACAAAATTTATATTTTGCCTTAGACTATAAGCTATGTCTATTAGTGAAGCTGTAATGATCTACTTTGGTTGTGTTATGAAGTCGAGCTTGATCCTAACAACTAGCCATGTTCATACGATCCTTCTACACATGTGATCTCTTTTAGCTAGGTTCAAGGCAAGTAATGTCATTTTAACATGAGAAATAGTGCTAAGCCAACTTAGAGTGGTATCATAGGTCGCAACCTTACCATTTTACCTTACTATATAAATTATGTCTATTGGTTAACCCGTCAGAAATTACTTTGGTTGAGTTATGAAGTCGAGCTTGATGTTAACGTCTAGCAATGTTCATACGATCCTTCTACACATGGGATCTCTTTTATCTTAGTTCATGGCGACGTAATGTCATTTTTACAACAGATAGTGTGGTAAGCCAACTTAGAGTGGCCTGATAGGTCACAAAATTTATATTTTGCCTTAGTCTATAAGCTATGTCTATTAGTGAAGCTGTAATGAACTACTTTGGTTGTGTTATGAAGTCGAGCTTGATCCTAACAACTAGCAATGTTCATACGATCCTTCTACACATGTGATCTCTTTTAGCTAGGTTCAAGGCAAGTAATGTCATTTTAACATGAGAAATTGTGCTAAGCAACCTTAGAGTGGTATCATAGGTCGCAACCTTACCATTTTACCTTACTATATAAACTATGTCTATTGGTTAACCCGTCAGAAATTACTTTAATTGTGTTATGAAGTCGAGCTTGATGTTAACGTCTAGCAATGTTCATACGATCCTTCTACACATGGGATCTCTTTTATCTTAGTTTATGGCGACGTAATGTCATTTTTACAACAGAAAGTGTGGTAAGCCAACTTAGAGTGGCCTGATAGGTCACAAAATTTATATTTTGCCTTAGTCTATAAGCTATGTCTATTAGTGAAGCTGTAATGAACTACTTTGGTTGTGTTCTGAAGTCGAGCTTGATCCCAACAACTAGCCATGTTCATACGATCCTTCTACACATGTGATCTCTTTTAGCTAGGCTCAAGGCAAGTAATGTCATTTTAACATGAGAAATTGTGCTAAGCCAACTTAGAGTGGTATCATAGGTCGCAACCTTACCATTTTACCTTACTATATAAACTATGTCTATTGGTGAACCCGTCAGAAATTACTTTGGTTGAGTTATGAAGTCGAGCTAGATGTTAACGTCTATCAATGTTCACACGATCCTTCTACACATGGGATCTCTTTTAGCTTAGTTCATGGCGACGTAATGTCATTTTTACAACAGAAAGTGTGCTAAGCCAACTTAGAGTGGCCTTATAGGTCACAATATTTATATTTTTCCTTAGTCTATAAGCTATGTCTATTAGTGAAGCTGTAATGAACTACTTTGGTTGTGTTATGAAGTCGAGCTTGATCCTAACAACTAGCCATGTTGATACGATCCTTCTACACATGTGATCTCTTTTACCTAGGTTCAAGGCAAGTAATGTCATTTTAGCATGAGAAATAGTGCTAAGCAACCTTAGAGTGGTATCATAGGTCGCAACCTTACCATTTTACCTTACTATATAAACTATGTCTATTGGTTAACCCGTCAGAAATTACTTTGGTTGAGTTATGAAGTCGAGCTTGATGTTAACGTCTGGCCATGTTCATACGATCCTTCTACACATGGGATCTCTTTTATCTTAGTTTATGGCGACGTAATGTCATTTTTACAACAGAGAGTGTGCTAAGCCAACTTAGAGTGGCCTCATAGGTCACAAAATTTCTATTTTGCCTTAGTCTATAAGCTATGTCTATTAGTAAACCCGTAATGCACTACTTTGGTTGTGTTATGAAGTCGAGCTTGATCCTAACAATTAGCCATGTTCATACGATCCTTCTACACATGTGATCTCTTTTAGCTAGGTTCAAGGCAAGTAATGTC